>PVJH01023124.1:17581-35480 GCA_004026705.1 Nesogale talazaci | reverse complement strand
TTATTTACAGGAGTAGAAAGCCCAGGCTCTCTCTGGAGAAGCAGCTGGTGGTTTCAAACCGCTGACCTTGAGTATTGCAGCCCCCTGGTTAACCACGACTCCAGAACTATTTAAGGAGGTGACCAGGGCTGGTTCAATATGTTTGCCCTTGATTTTGCTTGCAGATGCCCTTCTGGACGGGTAGAGGAGTCCTGGGGGGGTCTACCTCTCTCGCTGTCTCCACATCAGAAATCCTCAACCACGAACGTATTACTCACTTGAGGCTTGGGGACAAGACACTTGGTCCCTGAGTCTTGCAGTTCAGACAGGGCTTGACCAGGCCAAGTGGCCACGAGGTGGGTGACCTTTGGGGGAGAGTAGAGAAGCAGCGGTAACTGGGAAGAGGAAAAGAAAACACATCCCAAGAACTGGGAAAGGGAAGCCTGGCGCAAGCAGAGGGAGATGTGGCAGAAGGGGGAGAAGAGGTCCCACCATAGGCTAATAAACAGGTTGGGCCAGGCACTGGGAAATCACTGGGGGTTTCCCAGCAGGGAGGGAGGGAGTGGGTCCTTGGTGTTTCCATGGTGGTGGTTGTTTGTTTGCTAGGAAACATTTTAAATAAAGACAAAGCAGACAAGGACGTCTGCTATCATAGTTACACATATCAAACAATGGTAAAAAAAATACACTGGAAAAACACTCCATCATAAACTAGCATATGTGCTGCCGAAGAGAGCACATCATAAACTAGTTTTGTTTTGCTTTGTCTGGGTTTTTTTATGTGTTTTTTGGGGGGCATCACTGCCCTCTGGTGGTGGGAATAGGAGGCCCTTGGTCCTGTGGAGCAGCTGCTGGAATTGAACCTTCATCCCAGTGAGCCACAGTCCCTCGCATAAACACTACGCCACTGGAGCTCAGCCTCATAAACTAGTTTTAATCAGTCCCACATCCATCCCTCCCTTGTTTTCCCTTTAGGAAACTGGGTCTCCATCATGCTCAGTCCACGTGCAGGATTGGAGGAGGCCTAGAAGCAGCCGTCAACACATTCTCTCTCTTCCAGTCACAGAGACCGCTCAGGGTGCGAAAGCATGTGGCACCAGCAGAAGCAAAGCATGAGTCCATACAAGACTTCTGCTCGGGTATCTGAGAAAGAGACTCTATTCTCTCTGGTAGTTTGTCTTCAAAGATGTCTATACTTCCCACCCGCAAGGCCCTTTTTACTATCAGACTGCAGCTGCTCTCAGGAAGAGGCAGAATCTATTTCCTCTCTCAGTGAGTCTGGGATAGCTTTGTGATTTGCTCTGTGCAGGATGATGATTCATGGTGCATTGAGGCCTAGCCCTTGAAAGAGCTGGTATCTTTCACTTTGTTTTTTAAGAAGCCAGCCACCTCATAAAGAAGCATGGGTCAGCAAACTGAGGCTCCCTCAGTAAGTACGGGTGACGTCAAAGTAAAATTGTTAATGACATTATTCAGGTAATGGTGATTCCATGTCTTTTTTAAAATATAATTATGGCTCCAGAATAAATTTTAAATTCTTGCGAGGGACAGGATTGGCTCTTCCATCCCCAATTTGCCAACTATGGCAGTCACCTAAACTGGTGTCAATTTGAGGATTAAGAGTGTGGGGTGGGGGCTGAGGCCCGGTGGCGTAGTGGTTGTGCGTGGGACTGCAACCCACTGGGATGGAGGTTCGATTCCAGCTCCACCCAGCAAAGGCTGGGCCACCTACTCCCACCCCCTGAGGGCAGTGATGCCCCCCCCCCAAAAAAAAAGAGTGTGGGGTGGAGTATAGCCTGTAAAGCTGGAGATAGCCAACGAGATCTCTGTGTGGGCATGGTTTTCTCCTGAGAATTCTGAGGAATCCAACTGTATTTCTCCCTTGGAGGTGAGAGAATCATTTTTTAATCCCTTGAAGACGCTCTACTGACAAGACACAAGACTAACTTCCTGGGAGACATTGCTGCTGACAAGATGCATGGCAGCATGCTGACAGACCCTGACCCTGGAAACTGGAGGAGCCACGAGGAGACCCCTGTCAGCACTGAGATGCTTCTATTGCCACTGGATACACAAGACTCTGCACCCACTGACCTGTGATTGTCCTGGTGTCATTGCATGTGCTTTTAGGAGTCTGAAGAGGACTTATAGATTGGTATTGGACATATGGGCTAATATTGGACTTAGGGTCTTGGAGTGGACTTGGCTGGGACGTTTTCTCAATGTTCAATTACTCTTGCATATACATCTCTTATTTATACTACATCTCTTATTTATACACATAAGAGCGTTTATGAATTTGTTTCTCTAGTCTACCCAGGCTAACACACCCACCCATCATTAGACGACAAATACCTACAGAGAAACCACGTGGAGGTACCAAGATGGCAGACACCAGGATGTTCCAGCCACCAACAAGCATCCAATTCTTAGACGTGGTCGCAATTCCCTTTCGGATCCTCCAGCCCCAGTCAAATGTTCCCTCTGACATCATGAAGTGTCCCCCCAGGGTCCAAATTCCTGATCCTCAGACTCTGAGCCATGAACTGACTCTTGTTTGAAGCTTTCAGGCAATCTGAGTCACAGCCCGAGACAACCACAGTCTTCTCCTCTCCCTGCGGACGCTGAGTTGATGGGCAGAGGCCGGGAGTTTTGGGTGACCCTCTCAGAGGCAACCGAGAGAGGTACAAAGCTTTGAGTCCTGGCCTCCTAATGGCCTGAACTCAGTCAGGATTTGGGCTTTTAAGACAATTCGAGTTAGCGTTTTTTTGTCACAACTGAAAAAACAAAAAAGAAGTTAAGCCCTGGTGGCCCAGTGGTTGTGTGCGGGACTGTGGCCCACGGGGACGATGGTTCAAACCCAGCAGCAGCTCTCCAGGAGTAAGGCTGGGCCTCCTACACCGACCAGGGCAATGATGTGGAAGGGAAAAAAAAGAAAAAGAAAAGAAATCCCTTCTGAGGGAGCACATACTGGCCCAAGCACTCAGTCCACCTCCACGGGGACTTAAAAGCATTCAGGGGGCTGAGCCCTGGTGGCATAGTGGTTGTGCGCGGGACTGCGGCCCACTGGGTTGGAGGTTCAATTCCAGCAGTGGGGCTGGGCCTCCTACTCCCACCACCGGAGAGCAGTGATGCCCCCCTCCCAAAAAAAATGGTGACATTTTCCAGAAAGGAAAATTATGAAATAAAAACTACAAGATGGTAAAATATTGACACTCACTCGTTCCACCCCTAAAATAAATGTTATCTTATTATCAGAATCCATATATTTTATTATTTTTTTTTTTTAGGCATCACTGCCCTGGTGGTGAGATTAGGAGGCTCAGCCTTTGCTCCTGTGAGCGGGAATTGAATCTCCTTCCCAGTGGGCCGCAGTCCCGCGCACAACCACTACGCCACCGGGACTCAGCCCCAGAATCCATATTTTATCGTATAGAATGTTTTGTTTTTTTCCAAAACCATTTTACTGGGAGCTGCATAAAGATGTCATACCATTCCATTGCTCCATCACAACAAGCCACATTGTACAATCACAGTCACAATCAGCTTCCAAACATTCTCTTCCTTCTTGAACCCCTTGAATCAGCTCCCCTTTACCCACCCTGGCCCCCACCTACCTGTACACCCTTTCCCCCTCTCCCCACCTTCCAGGAATCCCTCTTCTACTTGCTGGCTTCATCAATCCTGGATTTCACTCTCTTTTCCTTTCATTTTCCCGCAAACTTTCTGAAGCAGCGGTTCTCAACCTAAGAGTGTCACCACCTGCCTGTGCTGTGACCTCCGCACCGGTGGTCAGCGACGGCCCCGCCTGCAATGCAGATCCACGTCGGGTCTCATCCAGGTGCGGAGAGGCTTGGAGGATTCTGTCAAATTGCCACCAGGTGGAGACTGCAGCCTTCAGGTGAGAGGCCTGGCAGCCCAAATGAGTCTCCCAGTTTGGGAAGCACCCTCGCAGGGTGTGGACGGCACCCGGCATCGCGCCGGCCAGTCACCTGCACCCTTCTCCCTCCTCGCCATCCCTGCCCTCCTGTCCTTCGGGGACCTCTCCGCTCGTCTCAGACCTGTCTTGGGACACTCCCGCCCAGGGGAGGACAATCGTCACAGCTTACAGGCGTCCAGAGAGCGTGGCCCTCGGGAAAGAACCGGCACAGAGCTCCAGGGACGGAATAAGGAATTCAGAAACAGACCCACAAAAATGACGGACCTGACCTTGGACAATGGAGAAGAGTTCACAAACGGTGCTGGGACCATCGTAATGACCCCTGCAACATCAGCAAACAAAAACTATCTCGACACAGGTCTCACTCACGTCATTCGCGAGAGAAATTTAATCCAGGATGGATCTTAGCATCTAAGACTTAGACCTAAATGTAAAGTGACCAGATTTCAAGCGGGACACCATTGACCGGAGTGGGGGAGGGGGAAGTGTTCTTGATTAAAATTTTGGTCTCAGTGGAGCAACTAAAATGTTCATAGAACGCAAAAAGATATTGTAATATATTTATTATATTATATAATATTATTATATTAACTTTAAGATGCCGCGGGACGTTGTTAAATTGTTAAAAAGCGGGACGTCTGGTCACTTTACCTAAATGTGAACCGTAAGAGTGGATCTCTTCTGTGAGGAAAGAGAGGTGGCGTTGGGTTTGGGGATAAGTATTTATGTCAAAAGCACAAGAAAACACTCAACTGATACTTTTTTTTTGGGGGGGCGGGCATCACTGCTCTCTGGTGGTGGGAGTAGGAGGCCCAGCCCCACTGCTGGAATTGAACCTCCATCCCAGTGAGCCGCAGTCCTGCACACAACCACTATGCCACCGGGGCTCAGCCCTGTTTTCAACATTTTCATCTTTTGGGGAGTTGATGGATGTCTAGAGTGAGGTTTATCTTCAATTGACATTTTGCCTTTTTTGAAATGAGAAAACAACTTGTCCACTTGAGTTTTTCCCATAGTGCTGTCCTTGTAAGCTGTGCTCAACACTACAACAGGTTTTTTTGTTTTGTTTTGTTTGTGAGCATTGGAGGCCCAGTCTGGCTCCTGGTGAACTACTGCTGGATTTGAACCACCAACCCTGTGGGCCGCAGTCCCACAACAGTTTTTGTGGCATTTTTCCCAAGCAGGAAATAAAATTTCACAGCTGCATGCTATTCTCTTAAATTGCTTATCACAAAACAGGAGGCTCAAGCAAAACTGCTTTTACAAAAAAAAAATGTAATGTGACCAGAGAACCTTCCCAAGAAATGCCACTTGGTGCAGTAACTCAGAGGAAGTTGTTGAGGGCTCACCTAGTGAGAAAAATGCATACTACGAAAACTCCCTCCACCAGGGGAGGTTTTTCCTGTTGTTGTTTTTTAGAGGAGTGATACCCCCCTGTAAAAACAATAAACTACTTCCTGAGATTTGGGGGTTCCGAGTGGCATTTATTTATTTATTTGCAAATCCCTGTGGCATTCATATTACTATTTGTGCTTTTTTTTTTTTTCATCTTTTCATCCTAGACTGGCTTAGTTGGTTCCGTGGAACTTCAGGGAATAAAGTTATTTCTTACACATCAATGAGTGACACTGGATTCGTATCTCTGAACAACCCAGCTGAAACTGCAAGTGCTAAACTGAAAGCAACCACAAGGTCCTTCAACAGGTGAACGGGTAAACAAACAGTGGTACTCCCATACATTGGAGTCTTACTCAAGGAGTCAACAGAAACGAGCTAGTAAGACGTAGGAGACCATTTCCCAACCTCATCAACCCCATGCAACATCGTCAATGGCATAGTTTGCCCTAGGAAACTACAATTACGATATGAGATGTTGTCACAGAATGGTGAAATATATATATGTATATATATACACACACACACACACACACACACACACACACATATATATATACCTCATATTGCCCTTCACCAAACTGTACTTTCTTTCCTGACAACCTTTCTCTTTTGAGCCCCTTTCTTCTAAGAAAAACAAACAAGTTATGACCATACCTGGCCTGCCACACATGTACAGACAGGACAGTCACCACCTCGGTCATCCCAGAACCAAAGTACTTTGGTCCATGAACCAAAAGTCGCTGGAAAAGTCTCTCCAGACCAACTCAAAAGACATTTAAAAGTGAGACTCCAATAAGCCATATCGGGTCAAGCATTGTCACCCCACTTTGATGTCTATTCATGACTCTTCCTGGGAACAGTCAAGTCACATAGCTATAACCCACTCAATTTACTTTCTAGTGTGTAGGTACAAAACTGGGAGAAAAAAAACCCACAAAAACCTTTTCCCCAGGAACTTGGCTTATCCTGCTTGATCAGCCAAAGTTAAACTTTCCCCACGTTCCCCTTTCACCTTAATCCGGCCTCTGTCTTTGTGTCGCAGCCACGCTGAGTGAGACGTGCATGCTGCTAAGTCAAAAAGCCAGCAATAGGGGCTGAGCCCTGGTGGCGTAGTGGTTGTGCGCGGGACTGCAGCCCACTGGGATAGAGATTCGATTCCAGGTCCCAGGAGCAAAGGCTGGGCCTCCTACTCCGACCACCAGAGGGCAGTGATGCCTAAAAAAAAAAAAAAGAAAAAAAAGAAAAAGCCAGCAATAAAATTACTAGTAACTACATGATCTCCTTTCACCTCTCCCTCACTGATCGCTCTGTGTAGGTTTCAAAGAGCAGGTCCTTAGGCGACAATCAATATGATGCAAGGACGGACGACGGGCACCTCATGACATCACATGACTTCTAAAGGACACCATCATTATGACATCACTGTCAGCCAAATGGGCACATACCTTCGCCATCACCGCCAGTGTTACACTCATCCAGAACTTGGCATTCGTTACTTCCAGACACGTATCATTAAGGCACAAAATAACCGCACAGGAGATTTTTCACCATCGTCATAAACAGTAAATAAGGAACAAAATACTTGGCGCTCTAGGAAGCAATAAAACTAGAGAGTGAAGAAGAATCATGGGTTGTCAGAAAGGGGTGACTAGGTCAAGTACAAGGGATTTTTCTCTTTAAGGGTTGAGAGGCAAGCTTGTGCAATCCGGTCTCACTACCAGCGAGGTGGTTCTGAACTCGAGCGGCCCAATGAGACGCGGCCTCTGTGGGTTCCAGGACTGTCGCTCTGTACAGGAACAGAAAGCTTGGTCTTTCTCCCACAAGTCTCCGGGACGTCGAAAGACCCATCAGTGGTGGGCGGCCCAACGAGTCATCACGACACCGCCCGAGCCCCCTGGATACTGTCTTGGTGGATGTGGTCCATGTTTGTCAAGACCCATAGAAGTTCACCGCACAAAGAATGAAACGCTGGCAAATTTTAAAGAAGAATAATTCAGGAGGACGGGGGACTCTTAGGATAAAAGTGCAAGCTGTCTCCAAGAATCTCAGAAAAGGGGTGTGTGCGTGTGTGTGTGTGTGTGTGTCAGTCCAGGTAGACTAGAGGAACAAATTTCAGACACGGATATGGATATAAGGAAAGGGCCTATATACAAAAGGAATGTGACACTAAGAAGGCATCCCAATCCAGTCCAATACATTCATAAGTCCGATATTAACCCATATGCCCGAAATCAGTCTACAAAGTCTCCTTCCGACTCACGAAGTCACAGGTCAGTGGGTACAGAATCCCGGTGCTGGCAGGGGTCTCCCCATGGTTCCTCGCTTCCAGGGTTCAGGGTCCATCCACAGCAGAAGCAACTCATCGCTGGCAGAGGTCTCCATGTGGCCGCCCCAGCTTCAGAGGTCTGGCTCCATCAGGGCAAAGCTGTGTGGTCTCTCCGCCGGCTCCTCCAGCTTCTCAGATGCTGCCAGCTTGTCTTGTCTGTAATTCATCATCTCTGAGACTAACTCCCAACAACTGGGGAGATAGCTTCTCACCTTCACAAGGGAAATATCACGAGATTTCCCAGGAGTCTCAGGAGAAAGCCATGCCCACACAGAGGCCTCATTGGCTACTCAATGACTATCTCCAGATTAACAGACTAGACTCCACCCCTACATCTCAATCATGAAATTAACATAAGCACATGACTGCCACAGGGTGTGGGGAGGGTGCTGATCTGAGGAACACTGTGCATGAGTGGTGCCCCTCGACCGCAGATGGGAAAACAGAAGCAAGGGTGGGAGAGCAGAAGACATACATGATTGGAGGCACAAAGATGTACAAGATTGGTCCTGAGGCCCTGGGGCTCCTTTCCCATGTCGACGTTGGGGTATGACTTATGACCAAGCACCCCTGAGCTAGATGTCCTCCACATATCCATCAGTGATCACTAAGGGCAAGTTCTCTGAAGGCAAGACGGCGCCTGCAGGGACTGGCTCAGGGAAATGGAATCTAGTTTCAAGCACACTGCCGGAGCACAAAGCTTTTCACATTGCTGGGTAATGGTAATGGCCTAAATGTCTGCCCAGGCTCAACTTGGGCACCCACAGGGGCAGTTCTACTCTGTCCTCGGGGGTCACTGTGAGCCTGAATCGCCTCCCCGGCAGCATATTTGGTTTGGCGTTCGGGAAAGGAGATGTGTGGATAGACATGCAGGCTGAATGGGTGTGGAAGGGAAAGTGGGAGTCTACCCACAAGTGCATACAGATTGGACGGAGGATATTTGTACTGGGGGATTTATTTACCTTTGCTGAAGACATGTTCATGAATATGACATAGCATATGGGAGACAGAGTTATAAAAATGTCTTAGCTATAACCAAAAGCCTTGAAGGAATGAGCCACTGGGCCTGAGGGATCAGGACTATAACCTCAGCGGACCCTCACTTCAAAGGACATAAGGTGGTCCACAAAGACCATCTTCTGCATCCTCCTTGGATGAGTAGAGACGGGGGCCCTAAAAGATTGTGAGTGGCCAGCTGAGGCACAGCTATCAGTCTCTCCCTGTTTGGAGGACAGAAGAGTCATGAAAAGCAAAGACAGGCGGAGACGATGCTCCCATGGACTACAGAACCACGTGATCATAATAAGTGTCCACAAGCATAGAACCTGAAGAACCAGAGAGTCTCAGGCTGCCACTACTAACCACTCCGGAAGGGATTATTTCAAAGGTCCCAGACAGAGTGAGAAACAAACAAACAAAAATTCAAAAGCACAAGAGAGACCAGGATTGTTGGTTGGAGAAAGACTGGCAGAGCCCCAGAAACTGTCATCTTGAGCAAACCTTCACTTCTGGAATTTTCTGGTCAAACAAGAGACATGTTTATAATGGGGGTCAATAAGACAAGTGAGGTGTGTAGAGCTTAGAATCACCAACCATTTGGATCAAAAGGGCAGCATTGGTTCACGGGCAAAGTTCCGAGGCTGAGACAAGAAGGAGGCAGGGAAGCAGGAGACCCAGGAGGAAGAGGGACAAGGAGTGGCACACTGTGAGGACTCACCTCTGTGAGAAACAAAATGTGCGTGGATTGGAGGATGCAGAACTGATGAGTCACCTGGCAATAAGCTCATACCAAAAAAAAATTAAAATGGGGGGGGGACACAGAGTGGAGACCCAAAGCCCGTCTGTAGACAACTGGACATTCCCTTACAGAAGGGTCACAAGGAAGAGATGAGTCAGTCAGGGTGCAGTGTAGCTTTGAAGAAATAAACAACTTTCCTCTAGTTCTTTAATGCTTCTTCCTCCCCACTATCATGATCTCAATTCTACCTTACAAATCTGACTAGACCAGAGCATGTACCTTGCTACAGATAAGGGCTTGCAACACAGGGAATCCAGGACAGATGAACCCCTCTGGAGCAATAATGAGGAGTAGGATACTAGGGGGGAGGTAGGGGGAACGGATCACAATTATCTACATCTAACCGGAGGGGAGGGGGGAAGGAGGAGCTGATGGCAAGGGCTCAAGTACAAAGAAAATGCTTTGACAATGATGATGGCAACGTGTACAAATGTGCTTGACACAATGGATGGAAGTATGGATGTGATAACAGCTATGAGCCCCCCCCAATAAAATGATTTAAAAAATAAAAATACTACAGGAAATAATTATTCTATTATTTAAGGGATAAAAAGGTAAAGATTTATCGTCTCAGAAACCCCAAGGAACAGTTCAAATCTGTCTGATACAAGGTTACCAGGGTTTACGATGAATTCTCTAGCAGTGGGGCTTGTAAGGCAGGCATGAAGAGTGTTCCTGATGCAGGGGGTAAACACATGGCCGCAAATCTAAAGGTCGCTGTTTCAACCCTCCAGCCACCAAGCACGGGAGAAAGGCGTGACAGTTGCCTTTTGCAACGATTGACAGGCTCCAGAATTCTATGGGGCTGGTCTACTCTGTCCAAGAGGCTCCCTGTGAATCAGAATCCACTACCCAGCCCGGGACGTTTGTCTTCACAGCAGCAACCCCACTAGGTGCCCAGATCTTGGCTTCTCACACTATTCTTCAAGAAAATAATACCTAATACCCAAACTCTGCAGTACTATTCTTCCTTGGAGTAATGGCTGCTGCTAAGCCTGGGGCCGGAAACATACCAGAAACCAAACAAAGCTGGGAACAGCCTGTAATGCCAAAACTTGAAAGGGGGCTGAGCCCTGGTGGCTTAGTGGTAGTTTGCGGGACTGCAGCCCACAGAGTTGACAGTTCAAATCCAACAGCAAGGCTGGGGTTGCTACTCCCACCAGGGCAGTGATGCCACAAAAAAAAAAAAAACTTGAAAGGGAAAAGAGGCAACTCTTCCAGGCAGAATCCCAAAGAATTTGTTAGGCAAAATAGTATAGGGAAGACTGAGCCCTGGTGGCGTAGTGGCATTGTGCACGGGACTGCGGCCCACTGGGACAGAGGTTCAATTCCCGCTCACAGGAGCAAAGGCTGGGCCTCCTACTCCCACCACCAGGGCAGTGATGCCTAAAAAAAAAAAAAAAATAGTATAGGGAAAGGGGCGTCCATTGTGCATGCTCACAGGTTTGAACTACCGCCCAGGCAAGGGTGATACACTGCACATGCTCAGAGGTCCAGACGTCCAGGCAGAAGAGCTGCACCTGGATTGGCCCCCCTAGGCCGGGGGAGTTCAATTCCGCCAATGGGGTCGATCAGGGTTGTCCACCACGCCTCCCTGCCAAAGGACTGGAAAGGCAGGAGCCTGGAGTCAACCTCCTGACGTCTTCAGCTTCCTGGCAGGCAGGCAGCAGTGAGGGACCCTGTGGGTGCCTATGTAAACCTGAAACTTCTAACTTTCATAAACCTTGTTTGGATCACAAACCAGGCTTCGGTGTGAATTCTTTCTCTCGCAGAGCCGAGGCCCCAAGTATATATCTCTTTTGGAGAAAACCTAACAGATTTATCTTATCACTTGCCCTCAATGGGGAGAAGTATTGAAATTGTTGAAGACTCATGTTACTTGGATACACAATCAATTTCCAACTAAACAACTGCCAAGAAATCAATGCTACATTATGAAATCCAGAATAAGTAGATCCATAGAAAACGTAGCCAGATAGCGGCATGGCAGTGGAAGAAGCGGGGAGATGGGGCACTAACAAGCAGGATGAGAAGAAAATGTCCTGAAACTGATTCTGGTGATGATCGCACAAATTTCCTTAATATGACTGAATGATTAATTATATGATATATGAAATATATACCAATAGGACTTTTTTAAAAAAAAAAGAGTCAGAGGATGTATGGCATTGGACAATTCTGCCATACCACACCTAATTTTAAATTTTTTCTTTCTTTCATTCCCCCCTTCCTATTTTTTTTAATTTAGGCATCACTGCCCTCAGGTGGTGGGAG
Organism: Nesogale talazaci; assembly: GCA_004026705.1. Classification (NCBI taxonomy): domain Eukaryota; kingdom Metazoa; phylum Chordata; class Mammalia; order Afrosoricida; family Tenrecidae; genus Nesogale; species Nesogale talazaci. Next base: position 23,765 of record PVJH01023124.1, on the reverse strand, counting down.
TAGGAGGCCCAGCCTTTGCTCCTGGGAGCCAGAATCGAACCTCCATCCCCGTGGGCCGCAGTCCCGCGCACAACCACTACGCCACCAGAGCTCAGCCCATCCCCCCTTCCTATTTTAAATGTTAAAAAGGAAACCATGTCACCTTGAGAACTCAGGTGCACCTGATCAAAGCCATGGCATTTTTACCTGCCACAGATGCATGCGGACAACAAACACTGAAAACAGACGACTGTGGATGAAAACCAACTAGATGATGGCCATGAGTGCTTTAGTTCGGAGAGGAAATGATGCCTTTGAATTTGGGGACAGGCAAAGAAGATTGACGTTGCAATGGACTGCCAGAAAAAGAAACTTATATGTTCTGGAAGAAGTACAGCCAAAATATTCCATAGAAAAGATGATGTCAAGACTTCTACACTTGACCTTAAGCCAAAAGACTGAGATGCATACAACTTTCCTCTAGTTCCTGAATTCTTCCTGCTCCCCGCCCCCACCCACCCACCCAAACCATCATGGTCCCAACTCTACCTTACAAACCCAGATGGACTGGAGCAGGTACACTGGTGGACAGGGAAGCTGGAGATATGGGGAAACCAGGATGGGTGAACCCCTTTGGACCAATGGTTAGACTGGAGCTGCTGGAAGGGTGGAGAGAAGGCGGGGTAGAGAAACGGAGCCAATGGCAAGGATATACACATAAACTCCTATTTGAAGGACGGGCATCAAAGGAGTGGGTTGGGGGAGAGGTCGGGCAGTGTAAGCTATGACAGAACAATAACAATGTATAAAGTATGGAGGGTTGGTGGGGAGGAGAGAGCAGGGGAATGGGGGGGAAAGGATAGGAAGCCGATATCAAGGGCTCAAAGGGAAAGGCGGATGTTTGGAGAATGATAACAGCAGCGGACATGTGAAGGTGCTTGGCTGTATTGTGAAAAATGATATATGAGCCCCCAATAAAATGATTTTTAATAATAAAAAAAAAAAGACTGAGCTGCAATTGAGACTGCTCTGGTGTACTTTGGACATGTCATTAGGAAGGCAAAATTCCCAGAGAAGGAGCCCGTGCTCACTTGGTGAAGTACAGGATCAGAGAAAGAGAGGAAGGCTCTCAAGCTGAATTGACAGGAGTGGCTACAACGATGAGCTCCAACGTAACCACTGCGAAGCCGTGCCGGACCAGGCCACGTTTTGTGGCCGATAAGTCCGTGACATTGTAGGCAGGGTGACAGAAACAGGAAAGGAACCATGATTGGGGTATGTGTGTGTACTCTACTGCACATAGAACAGCTTGCACCTCTGGTCCAAGAGGCCTGTGAATAGGGCACTCAAGGCATGACTCATGGCTATGGGGACCCTACTATCCCTAACTTCATCCAGGGCACACCGAGGCAAATTCCTAAAGGCTAGGCTACTCTTCCCAGACCTGGTTAGGGAAGTGTTAGCAATTCACTTTCTTTTTTTTTTTGGGGGGGGGGCATCACTGCCCTCTGGTGGGAGTAGGAGGCCCAGTCTTGTTCCCGGAGAGCTGCTGCTGGCTTAGAACCGCCAACCCAGTGGGCCGCAGTCCTGTACACAACCACTACACCTCTGGGGCTCAGCCCAGCAATTCACTTTCAGAGACTTCCTGAGGGCAAAACTATTCACTCAGAAAGTATTCCACTAGAGAATCCAAACAATGGATTTTAGGCTTTCGCTGGAATACATTTCATTCGGCAAAATCCATGTTTGTAATTGAAACCCTAGCAGGCAATTATGCATGCAAAACAAACAAACAAAGCCAAACCCGCAGGTCAGAAGTGATTGGTCAGAAGTGATGGGTCAGAAGTGATCCTCTGTGACAGTGAATTTGGAATTTTCAGGATTCCTGGGTCCTGAGCAGGATCCCTACCAGTCAGTCTGAGCTCAGTGGCAGTGAATGAGTGAGTGGTGGCGCAGGGGGCTATGCAGTGGGTTGCTAACCACCAACGTGAGTAATCGGGAGTCACCACTCACTCTGCGAAAAGATGAGTCTTTCTGATCCTGGAAAGAGTCACGGTCTCCGAAACCCACAAAGTTGGTTCTGCACTGCCCCGCAGGGTCGCTCTGGGTCTTAATGGACTGATGGCAGCGAGTTTCTGCTGCTGTGGTTGCTGTTCTTTTGAGTATGGGTAGTACAAGTGTACTTGGTCCTTTGGTCAATAAAGAAGTAAACAAGTAAATAAGTACAATGTCCACAGCCACTCAGCTGATTCCAACTGAAAGTGAGCAGAATAAGATAAGGTAGAAGTACCTCTCTGGGTTCCCCAGACTGCAGCCAGCCTTGTGCTTCTCCCATGGAGTAGCTGGCCGGCTCAAGTTGCTGACCTGGCCTGAGCAGACCAATGGGAAGCCAGCAGCACACGGAAGAAAGGTCTGGCAACCTAAAGCCATCGAAAGCGACGGTGTGCAGGAGTGACTGAGACCACAGGAGATAGCATACCAACCCTGTACTTTCCCCAGGGCATGTGCAATCGGTGTAATCCTTCTTGATTGGACTGAGCGGAAGCGGTCAGGGTCCTGCTTTCCTGCACATCTCCAGAGGCCAGCAGCTGCCCACCCCCCCCCCACGCCCCCCAAAATGAGGAGACTGAAGAATAACTCCTGGAATGTCTGACTGCCTGACAACTGGTAGGCCTGGCTGCCAGAGCTGATAAACTACACCTTGGGCCGTAAATCTTGCTGCTGCAGCACAGACAGACACACACACACACACACACACACACACACACACCCTCCACGCTTTCCTTTAAAAACCCTGGACCCAGGCAAAGCCCACAATTCCTCTGGGATACTTGCTAGACCATGGGGCTTCACCCGCCGCCACCCTCCCCCCCCCAATAAAGCTCTCCTTTTGTTCTTTCAGCTAGCTTGGTCCGTCTCCCTGTGGCTCAGTTTACCTTTCAATTCTAGTGTCACAGAGAGGACTCTCAGATGCTCAGCAACTGGCCCAAGGTCATGTAAAAACCCCAAACTTGTTCAGACTGTGGGCAGAGTCTGGTGGCTCCCTCTCATACCAGTGAACTTCTGCTTCCTCTTCCCCCAGCAGACAGAGTTCCTGCTCTGAACTTTCTCCCTCAATACCTTTCCAGCCAGCTTCCTTAGCTTCTTTTTCTCTTTCTTTTTTTTTTTTTTTTTGGGGGGGGGGCATCACTGCTCTCCGGTGGTGGGAGTAGGAGGCCCAGCCCCACTGCTGGAATTGAACCTCCGTCCCAGTGGGTCGCAGTCCCGCGCACAACCACTATGCCACCAGGGCTCAGCCCTCTTTTTCTTTAAAAAAAAAATTATTAACATTTTATTTTGCTTTTAAACTCATTTTATTGGGGGCTCATACGGTTCTTACATCCATTCATTGTATGCAGACCACATTTGTACATTTGTTGCCATCATCATTCTAGAAATATCCTCCTTGTACTTAGGCCCTTGGTCTCAGTTCCTCAAATCTCCCCTCCCTCCCCACACCCTGTCCCCATGGCTTCCTTGGTTTATTTTATTTATTTCTAACAGTTTTATTAGTACTCTATACACATGTCATACGATTCAAACATTCAATTATATCAAGATTTGTACAATTATCACAACCAATTCCACAATGTTTTCTCCTTCTTGTAATCATTGTTACTCATGTTTTTAAAAATTCTGGCAAAAATATACACAAGAAAACATTCTCTGGTTCAACAACTTCTCCATGTATCAGTCAGTGCCAGTGGTTGTACTTTTCACGTTGTACAATCAGATTGATATCCTTTTCCAAATTATCCCACCACTATTAACATCAACTCCACACCCCCTAAGCAACAACGCTTCCTTCTTCACCTTTTATAACCATTGGTCAAGCTTGGTTTCTTTCTCTCTTTTTAAGCAGTTTTCTTGCTTTGGTACTCACCTTTCATACACTTCCAGAGTGAAATCGTTTTTTAAGAGTGGTATAGACAACATCACAATCCGTTCTAATGCTCCCCTCCCCCCGCTTCTTTTCTGTGATTTAAGCATCTCTGACTCATCAGCATGAATAAAGATAGCATCAACCAAACGCATTGCTGTTGAGTTGACCTGGATGCACTGCAATCCTAAAAGATAGAGTGGGTTTCTGTGGTTTTCCGAAGTTGTAAATCTTTCCAAACCAAACTCTCTACCCTCCAATTGATTCTGAGTCCTAGCCACCCTATCAGGCAGGGTAGACATGTCTCTGTGGGGCTGAGAGACTGTTTACAGGAATTCAAAAACAACCACACACCAACGATTCAAAAGATCTCGTCCTTCTCTCATGGAGCAGCTGCTGGGTTCAAACTACTGAGTTCACAATGCCAAATGCCTGCGGTTTTAGAGTCTCTCTGGCCTCTTGCTAATCCTGCGTCACCTAAGCCCAGCTATCCAAGCTCCTGGTCCCAGCAAGAGGATGCCAACTGTTCTAGGAGAGAAAAGAGACTCCAAATTCAAATGTAACTTGTGAAAATGTTTATTAAGTCTTAAACATGACCAAGGCACATCATGGGAGTGAGAGAGAGAGCAACGCAAGGCCATGAAGGCATTCAGACATTCCAGAAAAGCAGCCTTCAAACAGGTCACCGAATACAAAGGGCTCTCTCACAAAATCATCATGGTGCACAGGTCAGTTCATCAAGACTCTGCCGGAGGCGCTACAGATCGGAAATGCGAGGAGCGCGTGGGAGAGTTACAGTGCTATTGGGTGGGAAAGTGTACAAGATGGATCGTGACTCGCAGGTAACCCTCCAACTCCAAATCTCCCACTCACTGCCATCCAGTCCATTCCGACTCCCAGGGATCCTGGGGCTCCCTAAGTACAACCGTTCACGGGCGTGGAAAGGACACACCCGGGTCAGTTCCCTGGAGGCTAGCTAACCCACTAGAGAGATACTTGGTCTGTCAAAAGCGAGAGAGCTCCACGGGGCCTGCAGCTACGTGGGGACACCACGGTGGATTTAAGCCTCCCACCGTAAACCGAAGCCTTCCGCACACCCCGGGCTCCGAATTTAAGCTTTCACACACAGTGACGTCCGCCCCAATATTGCAGTGTAGAACTCCCTTGGGGTGTTCTTGGCTAATCTGTGGCGTTTCTGGCTTCAATCTGACAGCCTTCAGGTAGGGGCACAGGCTGTTTGCGGCCCCCACCCCCACCCCCCGGCGGGGGGGGGGAAATGCATGCCAATTTATGGAGACCCTGCAGGACACTGTAGGTTGGGCGGCAGGTGGGTTCCGATCGCTTGAAGATGAGCAGTCTGACACTTAACGACGACCCCGCCACGGCCCAGCTCTCCAGGGATCAGAATTCAGTCCCTGGACGGCCCTGGACGGCCTTCCGCTCGGGGTGGCTGTCACGCTCAAAAGAATTTAGGGATGTGACCTCGATCCCTCCCCATCTCTCCGGACTCCCCCCTTTGCGCGCCCACAGACGGCGCTGCGCCAGAACCTCCGGCCCCCCTCCTTATCCTTAGGGACACCGTCAGCTGTCGCCCCAGTCCCTTCTCCCGCCGCCCAGTCCCTCCTCCCGCCCGCAAGGGCGCAGGCGGAGCCGGGCTCGGCGTGGCCTCCGGGATGAGACCTCGGAGCTCGGGAAAAGGGAGGGGACGTCGCCCCAAACGCAGGCAGGGGGTTGCAGCCTCCATGCTCCGCATTCGCGCCTATCCTGGACCCCAAGGTCCCTCTGCCCGCTCGTGGAAAAACCCTCCAGGGGTCGGGGGCAGCCAGCCCGAAATTCTAGCTCCGCCGCGGGGGCCCAGCCTTGGCTCGGAGCCGCGAGAGTTAAGCCCCCCCCTCCCCGCCCCGCCTCCTCGCAGCCCCGCCTCCTCGCAGCCCATTCCGAGGGCTGGGTCGCCGAGGGCACCTCCCATTGGCCGCGGAGCCGGCTCGGCGCTGATTGGCTGCGGGTCTCGGCTGTGCCTCTCGGAGACTCCTTATTGGTCGACGCGCTCCAGCGACTGGAGCCCGGCCGCCTGGCCTCCGCTGGCTATCCCCGGCGGCGCAGCTGCCGGCGCCGGCTGCTGCAGGAGGACATTCATCTCGGGCCGGAACCAGGACTTCTTTCCCCGGATCGAGAGCTCGTTGCTGTCCCGGGGTCGCAGCCGCCAGATTTTCTTCCGGATCCTTCTCCTCCTTAACCTGTTGGTTTCCTCTCCCCCCCCCCCCCCCCCCCCCCCCCCCCCCCCCC
>PVJH01023124.1:0-17481 GCA_004026705.1 Nesogale talazaci | reverse complement strand
CTTTGACAGCGCCTGCTCCCCAAACTCCAGCTAATCTTTGACCTCTTGACGTTTGCCTGGCACCCTTGACCCCAAACCTCTAAATTTCTGCCGCCTGCCGCCTGCACTGCTGCAACAGGGATCTGCCCCCTGCCTTCCCACCCGCTTCCTGAGGCCCATTTTGACTTTCTCACCGCTGGGCCAGTACAGTGCCTGCTCCCCCCACTATGGACTTCTTGTTGAGTGGCCTGGCTGCCTGCGGAGCCTGCGTGTTCACCAACCCCCTGGAGGTGGTGAAGACCCGAATGCAGTTGCAGGGAGAGCTGCAGGCCCCTGGCAGCTACCAGCGGCACTACCGAAACGTCTTCCACGCCTTCATCACCATTGGCAAAGTCGATGGACCCGCCGCCTTGCAAAAGGGTCTGGCCCCTGCCCTCATTTACCAGTTCTTGATGAATGGCATCCGACTGGGCACTTACGGGCTGGCGGAGGCTGGGGGCTACCTGTGCACAGCAGAAGGCACCCTCAGTCCTCCCCGCAGCGCAGCAGCGGGGGCCCTGGCTGGGGTCCTGGGAGCCTACTTGGGGAGCCCCATCTACATGGTAAGAAGAGAGGCTGCCGGACAGTTTCTGGGACAACCCTCGGTGGAGGGTCTGGTGTGATTCTCAGGACTGAGTGAGAGAGGGGGGATACGTCATGGAACGCACTGCCACAAACCCTTACAAAAACATCGAGAATGTTGCTGTTATCTAATTTAGTTACTGTTACATGCTACTGGGGTTGGAGGTGGATTTGAGTCCAGGATAAAGAATTTGAATAAGACCAAGACGAGTGCTAGGAGCGAAGGGGCATCCGTGCTGGGCTTCTCAGAATGAGTCTCCCTGTTCCTTTGAGTTCTGTGGAAGGTGACCAGGGCAAGGGTGGGGGGGGGGGGTCCCTGTAGGCTGCTCTTGCAGTGAAGGGCCAGGACTCTGAGGCCAAAAGAGAGGGAGTGACTAGTTCAGGGCCACTAGTCCCAATGGGACTATGTGTGCTCAGGTAGAGCCACACCAACTATGCAGACACTCTAGGACAGAGTGGAACTGCTCCCATGGGCTTGCCAAGGCCGGACTCGTTACTGAAGCACACGGTCACATCTTTTTCCCGAGGAGGCGTAGATTCAATCAATCCTCTCCCTTTCGCTCAGCAGCCGAACAGGTAACCACTGTGCCACCAGGGCCCCCTTTACTGCAAATTGCTCCCTGTTTCGTGCACCTGGGAAGACATTGGGCACCAGGGCGCTCCCCTAGCCGAGAGGCAGGCTGTTCTGACTCATGGGGTGTGAGGTTCTGAGCCTGTGACCTCTCTAACGTCAGCCAAACCCTTGTCTCTGGAACGCTCATCCCCTGGCTCAAGGCCTGACCTGGAACCGGGACCTCGTGGTTGCTGAAGAGCTCGTCTGAGAATGGCCTAGGCATGGGGAGACTAGATACCCAGGCCCTCTCAAAGGGAACGGTCTTAAGGAATGGTGCTGGTCAGCCGCGCGTGCGGGGTCCGTGCTGGGGGCTCTGTGGGAGACAGGCTGCTAGTTCAAACGAGTTGTGAAGGATGCAAAAAAAAAGAAAGAAAGAAAGAAAGAAAGGGTGCTGTTCTCCAGCCTCTCTGCTCCCCTCCCCCGCCCCCCAGGGATGGAGGATGTGGAGGGGGTGGGGTGTCTTGCTGTGTTAAGATCCATCCCTTGAGACTGGAGCCAAGGGAAACAGTCTTATGACCGATTTGTTTAGTGGGAACAACAACCATGGTCAGATTACTAGAATCGTCTTTGCTGAATGCCCTAGAGAAAGCGTGAGAGGGTCAAGTATTGGAGTTTCTGAAAAAGGCAGGATGGCCTGGGAGGCATCGCTGTGACACTGACTCTGTTGTCTCCAGGTGAAAACACACCTACAGGCCCAGGCAGCCTCAGAAATTGCAGTTGGACACCAGTATAAGCATCAGGTGAGGACTCCCCCCTCCCCCAGGATAAGCATCAAGTAGGCCTTTCCACCCCCTCAGCTGTTTTTCCAGCCCTTTCCACCCGTTTTCTACCTCTCCTGACAGCTCTGGTCCCATCCTCTCCCCAGGTGCTCCTCAATTCAGCCCATCTCCCCACGAAGTCCACCCAGATGCTCCCCAACACGTTCCGAGGCCCTCTAGTCTTGGGGAAGGAGGGAACCCAGGGATGGTAGACCATGGAGGGGCCGCATCCTAGCTGTAAGCCCACCTTGAACTGGTTGTCTGGACAACAGGCACCCGTCAGGACCCCTCCTCGGCAGCAATAAGGGGTGATGCTCTTGCTGCTGGGGTGACTGAACTCTACCCCATGACCTTCCTCCCGCCAGGGCATGTTTCAGGCGCTAACCCAGATCGGTCAGAAACATGGTGTGGTGGGGCTGTGGCGCGGGTCCTTGGGCGGCCTGCCCCGAGTCATCGTCGGTTCCTCCGCCCAGCTGTGCACCTTCTCGTCTACCAAGGACCTCATCATCCAGTGGGAGGTACTGCCCTGGGGCTGGGGGCGGGCAGGCAGGCTGAGGGAGACCGTAGGGAGCAACAGGAGGCTGGGAGGGGTGGGGGTGTCACTGACTCTTGTCAGTTCTTGACAGTTGACTTGTCGCTTTCTGCCAGAAGGTCTATCTCAGTCCTTGGGGGGCCCTACCCTTGCTCCTCCACCTCTTATTACAGTGCGGTAATCAATGAAGTGCCAGATCTCTGGAACTCTGTACCACGTGCCCGGAACAAGGGTGACAAAAGGCTTCCTCCTCCCCCCTCGTAGGTGTTTCCTTCCCAGAGCTGGAAGGTGGCTCTGGTTGCAGCCATGGTGAGCGGCATTGTGGTGGTCCTGGCCATGACACCCTTTGACGTGGCCAGCACAAGACTCTACAACCAGCCCACAGACGCTGCAGGCAAGGTAGAGTGCTCTAATGTGCCGGCGGGCAGAAGGTAGAGAGTCGGGGGGAGGTGGGGACACAGGTCTGAGGGGGCTGACAAACTCGTTCATCTTTCTCCACCCTGCAGGGTCTCATGTACCGAGGGATTCTGGATGCTCTGCTGCAGACAGCTCGGACGGAAGGCATTTGGGGCATGTACAAGGGCATAGGGGCCTCCTACTTCCGCCTGGGCCCCCACACCATCCTCTCCCTCTTCTTCTGGGACCAGCTGCGCTCTCTCTACTACAAGTACACCAAATAACGGCTACTCCTCCGCCTCCACCAACCGGCACTCCTGGGGACACGTCTGTGTCTGTAATTGGAACCTGGAGACGTGCGACCTTTTGGTCCATCAAGGGGGACAACCAGCCCCACTCCCATCTCTTCTCAGGGTCGAATCACTACAGGGAATAGTTGCCTTCTCCTCCTTGGGCGTCGTGGCATGCGGACCCACTCTGAGTACACTTGGCACCCCTCTCTCAGGGCTAAACCAGGCACTCCAAAGTGTACTTCCTCCTCCTCCTCCTCCTCCTCCGCACTGCTGGCCTCGGGTCCCTCCTGCTCCCACGCACAGCTTTAAACTCCCCCCTCCAAGACCAAAGGGAATTGGAGGGACCCAGGTGTCCTGTTAGATTCAAACGCACAATGATGCTATTGATTATAAAGCGAGTTTATTTCTGCAAAGTGGAGGTGTCTGGTGTTTCCTCTCGCAGGAGTGGGCCCCCAGGTCCACAGCAGCAGACTGGCACGTGCCTCCAGCCTCTTGTTTCCGCAGCTTTACTGGGGACCAAAGATGCTGGGATCGTGCAGGGTCAGACTGGTCACAAGCTGTTCAAAGTCGCCCAGGCTCCAGGGCGGGTACGGTCCATTTTCAGGGCCATGACATGATCCGTTCTCGGGGCTTGCGGGGAGAGAGGAAGAAAGAACTATTACCCAGGTCCAGGTTTGGACATTCCCAGGGGACTTGATTTTCCGAGACCCCCCCAACCCTCGGGTCCACTTCATTCCCCTTGAGGACCCCGGCTTGCTATGCCCTCCCTGGGCCTTATTCTCCAGGACACCCGGTCATGACCCAGTCGCCAGCCTCTTCCTTCCCAGCTCCTTACTGGGGCTGATTGAAGGTTAGGAGGAGGTCGGTGTGGTACTGAGCCAGTCGCAACAAGGCTTGGTGTAGTGTCACCTCCTTTGCCACCTTAAGAGATCAGAGTCAGTCAGCATCCTCGCATGGTGAGGGGCTGAGGTGGGGGGGTGGGGGGAGAGGGAGGGTTTACCCTGCCCCCCCACACTTCCTTACCAGCTTCCCAGGCTCTCACCTGCTGGTTTTCCTTGGCTACCTGCTGCTTGCCAGAGAGGATCCAAGCCTCTTGACAGCAGCCCCTCAAGGCCAGGTTCTCCAAAGGGAGGGGCCGCACAGCCTCCACGTGCATACCCCGAGCTCCCTGCACCCCGCCAACATCCTCAAAGTGGTACCTGGGTTGGGGAGCGCAGGATCAGGGAGGGGGGTATTTCTCCCTACACGCCTCACTCATCTCCCTGCCCGCCCCCCCCCCCGCCCCCCTCCTCCCCCACGAACGTCTCCATCGCAAGCTTCCTGCAGTCCTGCCCTTGGATTCTCATTGCGCACATAAAACCGTCAAGTTACCGGCCCCGCCCACTTCCTCGGCTCTGGCTTCCCCATTGGCGGGCCGCAGGCCGGCCTTCCTCACCGCGCAGCCTCTTCGCCCTGCACGTGAGCCTGCAGCTCCAGAAGCTCCACGATCAGGCTCTGATCTGTCGCGCGGTGGCAGAAAACTTCCTGGTGATCCGGCACCGGCCGGAGGTCACTGGGGCGAAGCAAGGCAGCCCCTCGTTGACCTCCGCGCCTCCTCGCAGTCCGCTCGCTCGCTCGCCCGCCTGGGGCGCCCCGGCCTCCCCTTACCTGACGTCCAGGGTCCCGGGCGGGAGGCTGGCGGAGAAAGCGCCCCCGAACAGTGGGCAGTGTCGCGTGGGTTCCATGGGCTTAGGAGTAGGGGTGGGCCCTGGAGAGGCTTAAAAGAGACTCACAGGGGGCGTGGATGATAGCACCTGGGGCCAGGCGGCATCACCTCCGGCTCCCAGCCGCCGCCCGCCGCCCGCCGCCGCCCAGCTGCAGTTTGGGCCCTTTAAGATTTGGCCCCGCCCCTCGATCGCGCCGGCTCCTCCGCGCCTGCGCCCTGGGGGCTCTGAGGGGCTCCTGGCGGAAGGAGTCGGCTGGGGCCGGCGGCTCGAGGGGAGGACGGGGAAAGGAGGACGGCTGAGGGTTTGTGACGCGTGCGGCGGCCCGCAGCCTCCTTCCTCCAGTCTCCTCCTTTTAAAGGGATCGTGCCTTCCAGGGAGCGCGCCTGAACCTCTCGGGGGCAGAGACTTGTTTGCGGTCCGGAGGGAAGCGGTCGGGGTTGGGGAGAGTCATGGCATGGTCTCCCGGGGGAGGGGGGCGGGGCGGGGGGGGGTGTTTGTAAGAACACGGTGAATGGTTTGTCAACGAGACCGCTAATTCCCCGGATCCAGTGCTGGGAATTAGGAGAACAATTGGGGCAGGTGCGAGTCCAGATTAAGACTCAGAGCGTACACCTTCCTGAAAGTGAGACCCGACCCAGCGATTAGGTCCTTAATACCCGGCAGATCTTCGCTCCGTGGGAGCTCCGCGGGGCCTCACCCCCGGATGAAAAGAGCTTAAACGCCCTGTTGTTTTCCTCTTGCAGGATAACATTTCAGCTCCAGTCTCTCCTCCCCGTTAATTTCTCCATTCGTTTTTGATCCCCCTCTCCCGGTGCACTGAGCACAACAGAGCTATTATCTATCGCACGGTGATTGAGCAAGCCCCTAATGCCCATTGTTGGAATCCAGAACTATTCATGCTGGAAGGGTTCAAGGTGCTACTACCTGTTACTGCCTTACCAGCCAATCAGGGCGTAGAGATTCTCAGCGGTGGCCATCCAACAGGCTTCCAAAGTTGGCCATAGTTCTGGACCCTAAGCATTTTCCTGACCGTGGGAACCTATGGACAGGCCCCTGACCTTTCCAGAAGGGAGTGCTGGTAGCATAGTGGATAAAACTGTCTGTCGGGCGGTCTAAAACCACCAGCTGCTCTGGGGGAAAGAAGAGGCCTTCTGCTATCGTAATGAAACCCACAGGGTCACTTTGAGGCAGAGAGGACTCCATGGCAGTGAATTTCAGTTTTTGTTTCTGTTTTGGTTTGAACCTTTCCAGAAGGAACCCTGATAGTGTCGTGGGTTATGAATAAAGCTACTAACCGTAAAGGGCAGCAGTTCAAACCCACTGGGAGAAAGATGAGGTTGCGTGCGCTCTTAAAGATTTACGGTCTTGGAAATCCAGATGGTAGACCTCTCTCCCCTCCCCTTTCGTTTCTGCTGCTCTGCCATCCACCGCCTAGGGAGACCTAGGAAAGGCACCCACAAGGTCATAGAAGTTCACCGCGTCCTTTGGCTAGGCACAGAACTAAGAGCCCATTCCTGAGCCAGGAGGAGATCAGTCTCAATTTTGGAGGCAACGGGGAAAGTTCCCACTTGCTCTTTGGGTTTCTGGCCTGTCCTCTGCCGTGTAACCAGGGGCTCAGGGTTCTCCACAACCCCATGAGTTTTCAGGCAGAGGGAATAGAGCTATGGTTCCCAACCTGTGGGTCTCAACCCCTTTGGGGGTTAAACGACCCTTTAACAGGGTCGCCCGATTCATAACAGTAGCAAAATGACAGTTATGAAGTAGCAACAAAAGGGAGGGGGTGTTGCCACAACATGAGGAACCATGAAAGGGTCTCGGCATGAGGAAGCTTGAGAACCACTGTTACATAGTCTCTTCCAGGTGAGAGGAAGCAGACCTCCCTGAGCCAGACTTAAGAAGCCAGGACTCTCCATATCGCCATCTCTCTGCCGCTACCACTCTATGTCTCTCAATTTCTTTTTTTTGTTTGTTTTTTTGGGGGGCATCACTGCTCTCCGGCTGTGGGAGTAGGAGGCCCAGCCCCACTGCTGGAATTGAACCTCCGTCCCAGTGGGCCGCAGTCCCACGCACAACCACTACGCCACCGGGGCTCAGCCCGTCTCTCAATTTCTACTGGCCCTCTCAAGTGTTCAAATCAAAGCGCTCTAAGAGACAGAATCAAATTGGACTCATTAATTGCCATGCTGAAACTATCTGTTTGGCAAGCTGCCCTGCTGGGCTTCTTCTGAGGGTAGAGAATGAATCCTCTCAGCAGCCCGTGGCCTGGGGCCCCTTTCGGCAGAAGGGTGGGTGGGTGGGTCCATTTCTCAGCTCACTGATTCAAGTAGGACCGCGACTGCTTGTTCTGTGCCCCGGTACACTGGCCTGTCCAGTGCTTTGTATACAGTTGGTGCAATTGTTTCTTTGTAAGCTACTAAAAGATGCCAGTGATAAGTTCAGGTCAAAGAGGTGACTCAACACTCCAAGTCAAGCATCCCTCTGGGAAAGTTTAGGGCCACAAAAATTCCTACTCATCAGGGATTCTTAACTTTTTGTTTCCTTCCATGGACTCCTTTGTTAAAGCCCCAATCCCCTCATCAGAATAAAAAAACACATAGAAGCACGAAAACACAGAAGCTCTTTTCCGTGGCGTCAGGAAGGTGATCATCTGCTTCACCAGGAAGCTGAATATCGTCCCAGCCATCGGCTGTCAGAGACTCACTGCAGTGGACGGATGGACGCACGCGTGGCACCTTCGATGAGAAGCCAGTGCCCACAGAAGTCGCCGCAGGGGCGCTGGGCGATGGATGGAGGGGCTGTGTTGTCCGCATCAGTGCTGGGAACGACAAGCAAGGTTTCCCGTGAAGCAAGGTGTCTTCAACCTCGGCCGTGCCCTGCTGCTGCTGAGTGAGAGGTGGAAGTACAGGAAAGAGACAAGGCTCAGTCGGAAATGAAAAGTACAGAAAGGCTTTATTGGGGAAAATGACTCCAGGGGAGGTTGAGTAGGCCAGTAAGCGAGGCTAGAAAAGCTGCACCCAGTACTCTGATTGTGGGATACATACAGGGTTTAGCTACAGGTATGTGTGCTGATGAAAGAAAACGAAGGTTTCTTGTGCTGCGTTTGCAAGTTTTAGGTCTGAAGATGACCTGATAGCAAATCATCTCTTTTTTTTTTTAGGCATCACTGCCCTAAGTAGGAGTAGGAGGCCCAGCCTTTGCTCCTGTGAGCAGGAATTGAACCTCCATCCCAGTGGGCTGCAGTCCCACGCACAACCACTATGCCACCGGGGCTCAGCCCATCTTTTTTTTCTTTTTCTTTTCTTTCTTTTCTTTTTTTGTGGTGTGTGTGGCATCACAGCCCTGGTGGAACAGGAAGTCCCCAGCCTTGCTCCTGGAGAGCTGCTGCTGGATTTGACCCATCAACCCTGTGGGCTGCAGTCCCGCACACAACCACTGCGCCACCAGGGCTCAGCCCAATCATCTCTTTTTTTCAAACTTGCTTTCTGGGATGTTAGAATGGGGAGCTCCGTGCCCTGCCCGGGGAGAGCCTGTGCTCCACCAGGGGAGATAAGCTCTGTGAGATGCCAGAAGCAGGGGTCACACAGTTCAGCAGGGTGTTTATTTCCTTCTTGTGAGACTGGTACAAAGGAATGAAAGGGACTGCCTGGCCTGGGGGGACTGCCTGGTCCAGGGGGCTGCCTGCTCTGACCCCAGCCCAAACATCCCAAACTCTTTTTTTTTAACCCCACCCCCTCCCGTCGACTCCCCCAAACTCTTGATAATAGTGAAAAATGAGTGTCGCACTTGCTATCATTAACGACTTCATGCTGGTACGGGGTGAAGTGGAGAGGATTAAGAGATGGGAAGTTCAGGCCTCTGGTCGGCGGGCAGCGGACTTTAGGAGCAAGGCAGGAGCTGCTTGAGGGTTAGACATTGCTTTCATCTGTTCCTGCAAAGACTTAAACACACAGGGAGCTAAAAGCAATAGTACACAAATTATTATTAAAGGGGCAGACTCCAGGGCATGACAGAATTTTGAAACCACGAGGAGAGGGCGGTGGTGCCCCACTGATGTTTCCTGATTTCCTCAGCCATAGTGCGGAGGGTTTGATGTTTTGTTCAGCCATACCCGATTGGTGAATAACAACATTCTTCATTCAAAAGCATCCATGGCGGGCTGAGCCCCGGTGGCGTAGTGGTTGTGCGCGAGACTGCGGCCCACTGGGACAGAGATTAAATTCCAGCAGTGGGGCTGGGCCTCCTACTCCCACCACCGGAGAGCCGTGATCCCCCCCCCCCCAAAAAAAAACAACAAAAACAAAACAAAAAACATCCACAGCCCCCCTTTATCTGCTGTTAGTAAATCAAGGGCTTGGCGGTCTTGCAAAGTGACTTGAGCTAAGGATGTTAGTTGCTTTTGGGGAGGGGGGGCAAGTGAGTTTAAAGTGGAGTCCATCATGAACTGCATGCACCTTGTCCTTAAAGGTTTGAGCTTGAAGAATGGTTTGTCCTATGGCCCCTCCAGGCCCGCCAGCTGCAGTTAGGGAGGAAGCAAGGCGGAGTGCCACTAACACCGGGAGGAAAATTGCTCACTTGGTTTTACAGGCAGAACGGACAGATAGGTCCCACAACCATTGAATTCCTCTCGGCTGTACGTCGTGAGCTGGGGCACCACAGTTACGGGGAGGCAGGGGGTATGAAGACACCTTGTTAGGGTTCCGTTGCACCCGAAAAGGCTCCCCGGGGGGCTTTAAGGGAACTTTTAATGATTTCAGGGTGATTCCAAGGTCGGCTCCAGACCTCTGTTTATGATAGATAAATAGCATGGGGTAGTAGGTGCTAACCTGATCTTCAGGAGCAATTAGGAATGGGGGCAGGACAAGGGTTTTCCATAAAGGAGAAGAGCTCATCGGGACTGCAGCTGCTAATAGAGGACGCTGGAGAGAGGCGCTGATGAAGCCGGATGAATTTTCAGTTCCAGAAGCATTTAGCAAGGAGGCTGTTTCTTTTCTTTTTTTTTTTTTAAACATTTTTTTTGGGGGGGGTATCACTGCTCTCCGGCGGTGGGAGTAGGAGGCCCAGCCCCACTGCTGGAATTGAACCTCCGTCCCAGTGGGCCGCAGTCTCGCGCACAACCACTACGCCACCAGGACTCAGCCCGGAGGCTGTTTCTTGGATTAACTTTACCCACTGAAGGGGCTTGGGGTTGTTTGCCTGTTTTATAAGTTGGGCTCACAGGGTTTTCTCACTGTTCTGAATGTCTTTAGCTATGCCATCAGTGCTTTTTGGTACCTGAGGAACCTGAACATATTGCCTATGGATTGATAGCATGGCAGAGGGTTTGGGAGCAGAGAGGGATCCATACAAACCTCCCTCTATGCTTTTTTTCCCACCTCGGATCCGAGGGGTCTGGAATATATATCTGATCATCTCCAAATTGGTTTCGGAACAGGACGTTACCGGGAGAGTTCCAGTCCTGGTGTGCACCACCCATATCGGGCACACACAAGGAATGTGCACACCCCGTGTATGTTTCCGACCACTTTTTACAGTTCTCCTGCTTCTGGTCTTGAAGCTAACAAAGGACCAGGCTTTGCTCACTGAAGGTCCGTGGGGCATCTGTAGGTAAAGGGCGAAGGTGGGCGATGTTAAAACGAAGGCAAACGAGGCCGCTGGCAGCCGCCTTGTTCGCAGTGAGCTCTACTGATGATGTGGGTTTTGCTGTTCGAGGCTCGCCCGTGGAGGAAGAGCTGCCGCACAGACGACCCTGGATATGGAGCAGAGTAGGACGGGCAAAGGGTTGTGTAGGTGGGCCCACACCCCTAAGCGTTCGGACACACAGTAGGGATGGGAAGCAGGAGGCGCCCTCAGAAAGCGTCGGGTGGTAGGTCCCACAGCCCGGGTTGATACTGTCATCGCTTGTGTCTGGGGCTAACTTCACTCTGGATCGTCGAGGACTTTGACAGCGCTGGGAGGGGTGAGGATCACGGTGGGCGGTCCTGTCCACTTAGGCTATAAAGGCTGAGGATGGGGTTCTTTCAACAGAACAGTCGCCTGGCCTGATTACTGGCAGGTCAGGTTGTGCAGGATGGGGTGGGCAGACACCGGTCTGCGTGCCCTTGGAAAAGTTTCCTTAGTCCCAGAGGGGTGGCGTAGTGGTTGTGCACGGGACGGCGGCCCACTGGCATGGAGGTTCAATTCCAGCAGTGGCTCCACAGGAGCAAAGGCTGGGTCTCCTACTCCCACCACCAGAGGGCAGTGATGCCAAAAAAACAAAAAAAAGGGGGGGGGGGGCTGAGCCCCGGTGGCGTAGTAGGTGTGCGCGGGACTGCGGCCCACTGGGATAGAGGTTCAATTCCAGCAGTGGGACTGGGACTCCTACTCCCACCACCGGAGAGCAGTGATGCCACCCCCCCCCCAAAAAAAAAAAACCAGAAAAGGTAAATAATTTGTGTCTGGATCAGTAGGTTACGGTCGATTAGGAAGGGTCTGATGTAAAAAGTTCAAACGGGCTTAAAAAGGAGAGTCAGAGGGAGGTGGCTTGAATTCGAGTTAAAGCAGGGGGGAGTAAGTCCACCCACGAGTGGCAAAGTTCTGGGGAAAATTTAAATAAATGAAATTTTTTTTAGGGGGGGGCATCATTGCCCTTAGGTGGTGGGAGTAGGAGGCCCAGCCTTTGCTCTGTGAGCTGGAATCGAACATCTATCCCAGTGGGCCGCAGTCCCGTGCACAACCACTACGCCACCAGGGCTCAGCCCAAATGAATTTTTATAACCCCGTTCATCTTACCAGAAGATTGAGGCCTGTACGGAATGTGTAGATGCCATTTAACGTTCAGGGGGAATGAGACTTGCTGTGTGATTTGGTATGAAGCAGGGACCATTATCTCAATGTATGGCGTTGGGGAGGCCAAACCTGGGGATGATTTGGGTTAGCAGCATGTCTGTCACCCTGTCTGCTGTCTCTCATTTGATAGGGAAGGCTTCGAACTAACCTGGGAAAGTATCAATGTGAGAAGGAATCTAAAGCTTTTGTGTTTAGGCATATGAATAAAATTGATCTGCCTATCTTGGCTGGACAGCTGGCCTTGTAATTGGTGTGTGGGGACTTTGGTTTAAGGGCTCCTTGAGTATTTATCCTTTTACATATGGGGCAAAAGGAACTAACATTCTGGATAAATGAGGTTAGTTAAATGGTTAGTTAGGTGGTAAAATGTTGGCTGTAAAAACTGAGACACAGCACGAGGCCCTGTGTGTAAAGAGGATTGTGTTTGGTGAATGCTACTCTCACTTGTTGTGTGGGTGATGTTATTTGGTTGTGAAGAACTATCCATCCTTCAGGAGTTCTCTTTCCTCCTTTATGAGTTAGGGCGGCTTCTTCCTGGGGCCTGTAAGAGGGCTGCACCTCAGGGATGGTAAGATGGAGAACTGGAGTTGGGTTAGCAGTTAGCGGTGAGGTTTCTGGCAATAGTGCCTGCGTTATGGTTGCCCTGTGTGACAAGAGTTATCAGTGTGATGTCCTCTGCAATGGATGATGACGACTTCTGTTGGTAGCTGAAGAGCCTGTAAAAGCTGGGCTATTAATTTACCATTCACAATGGAAGACCCCTTCATGGTAAGAAATCCCCGCTCCTTCCAGATGGTGGCGTGACCGTGAACGTTAAGGGGCGCACATTGAGAATCAGAAAATAGATTGCGTTTTCCCTTTAGCCAAATGGAGAGCTGGAGTGAGAGCAAGGAGTTCTGCCTTCTGTGAAGTAGTCCTGACTGGGAGGCGTGCAGTTTCCCACATTGCATCAAGCGAAACAACAGCATAGGCAGCTTGTCCTTGTCCCTGGGCGTCTACAACAGAACCGCCATCAACAAACAGAGTGAGATCTGGATGAGGATACAGCTGATCAGAAAGTTCAGGTCAAGGTAAAGCGTCAGCTCCTCAACTGCCTGGGGACAAGAGTGACCACCAGGCTCCAGGGAGTCCAGGAGTTGAGGCAAGAGTTTTGCTGGCTTTAAAGAGGAAGCCCGGCGCAGGGTTATGCTAGGGTTCAATAAACACAAGGTGGATTTCTTGCAAGCGGCTTGGGAAAAGCAGAGCCAGACCCTGATGCGAGAGGAGGTCCTGCAGTCTGTGGGGTACATACCGTCTGTATGGGCTCTTCCAGTGTCAACTTTAAGGCTTCTTTGGTAAGGATGGCGCCTGCCCCCAGGACCTATAACCATGGTGGCCAGCCTCTGACCATCATCTGTAGTTGCTTGGAGAAATAAGCTATGGGGGGCGAGAGCAGGTCCCAGGGGGTAGAGGTAGGACACCAGCTGCTGCACCTTGCTTTTCGCCTGTGTAAAATAAGAAAGCTTTGGTGGGGTTTGGCAGACACAAGGGTGGGAAGCAGAGGAGAACATGTTGGAGCTTGCGAAAGAAAGCCTTGATTAGCAGGGGAGAGTCAAGGGGACCACATCATAAAGGGGTTCAGCTAACAAGGAGAAGTTAGGATCCAGTGTCTGAAAAATTCCACAAAGCCTAAAAAGGAAAATATTTGGTCCACGGTTTCTGGAGCTTGGAGCTCCCCCACTGCCTGGCAATGGTCTGCCGTAAGTCCGTGGTGGTGGGAGTGAGCTGCAGACCCAAGTAGCAGTTGTACATGACAGCTAGACTTTAGCTAGGGAAACCCGATAGTCTTTGGGCACTAATGTGTTAGTGCGGGTAGACTAGAGAAACAAACTCATAGACGCACATATGGATATAAGGAAAAGGTTTCTATACAAGAGAAATGGGACATTGAGAAAGCATCCCAGCCCAGTCCCAGTTCAAAGTCACAAGTTCGATATTTGCCCATATGCCTGATATCAATCTATAAAGTCTCCTTTGGATGTATGAAGTCACAGGCCAGTGGGTGAAGAGTCCCGGTGCTGTCAGGGGTCTCCCCATGACTCGCTTCCAGGGCTCAGGGTCCATCAACAGCATCCAGTGGTGGTAGAAGCAACTCAGCGCTGGCAGGGGTTTCCATGTGGCTTCTCCAGCTTCAGAGGTCTGGTTCCATCAGGGTAAGGCCGTGTGGCTTCTCTTGCTCCTCCAGCTCCTCGGACGCTGCCATCTTGTCTTGTCTGTAGTTCATTGTCTCGGAGACTGACTCCCAACAACTGGGGAGATAGCTTCTCATCTCCATGAGGGAAATGTCACGAGATTTCCCAGAAGTCTCAGGAGAAAGCCAGGCCCACACGTAGGCCTCATTGGCTACTCAATGGCTATCTCCAGAGTAACAGACTTGATTGGACCTTGAATAAGGAAGGACCGGAGAATCGATGAACTCTGGAGAGGGTGAAGAATGCTGAACGTGCCACAGGCTGCCCACCGAACAAGCCTTGAGAGGAGTACAGCTAGACTCCTCACAAGCAAGAAAAGGGAGACGTCCTCTCACATGTCATCAGGAGAGACCAGTGCCTGGGAAAGAGCATCATGCTTGGGAAAGTGCAGCCACAAGAGAGGAAAGCCCTCCAGAAGACGATGGACCGAGTGGCTGCCGCAAGAGGCCCAACCATTGTGAGGACAGTGGAGGGGTGGGCAGTGCCTCGTTGTGATGCGGAGAGCGAGGGTGGCTATGGGTCGAAACAGACTCCAAGGCACCTCACAATAACGTAGGCAGTCAACTGTCCCCACCGCCAGACTGAGGGCTAGGGAAGGGAGGAGGTCTATTGACTAACGGGGCTGAGCCCCGGTGGCGTAGTGGTTGTGCGAGGGACTGCGGCCCACTGGGATGGAGGGTCAATTCCAGCAGCAGCTCTCCAGGAGCAAAGGCTGGGCCTCCTACTCCCACCAGAGGACAGTGATGCCTCCCCCCCAAAAAGTCACTACTGCTCACGCGTCAGGGTTACTATGGGCAGGAGTTAACCCAAGGTACCCAACAACACTACTGTTTGGACGGAGCTGAAGCAGGTCAGGGCCCTGCTTCCCTGCACCCCCCACCCCCAAGGTCAGCAGCAGACTGTGCCAGATAAGATCACTGGTGAGACCAGATGCTCCAGGTTCAAAGAAAGCCACAAGGAGTCGACAAGCAGTGACCAGGCCCTGTCCATGAATGCTGACATTCCTCACCACCCCTTTAAAAACTCAGGCCCTCGGCCGCTGGGCACGACTTCTCTGACCTGTTGGCTGAGGTCACGGAACCTCATTCGGGACCTCCCCCTAAAAAAAGCTATTTCTGCTTCTCCTCTCCTTTGTCCTGTCAGTTATGTCTGTCAGTTGTACTCTATAACCACCACAGTATATTGACATAGCGTGGCCACAGCACCCAGGGGAACTGGTTCAAGGAGTTTTTCCCAAAGATCCAAGCCAAGGGCCACAAAGAGAACGCTTTTGATCACAGGCACTTCACTCTGCAGCCCCAGGCCCCAACAGTGGAGTCCGATGTCTGATTCTGTCATTCATCCCTTTTCCAGATCACCGGCAGGCCGCATGCAGATCAAGGACGCCCGCACCACACGTAGTGCTCTGGAGCACGTCTCATCAGGTTCCTGCGTCTGAACTCGCCCAGAGGCTTCCGACGCAGTCGCACAATCTCCCGACTAGGCTCCAGCACCGTCCGTTTTGATGTCTCAACTCACAGCACTCCCGCACACGCACGCACGCATCCTTTGAGCAGCCAGAGGAGGAAGCCATGTGGATGCCGGCTTTGGGGACAGGTGGCGTGTGATGGTGAGGCCTCACACGCAGTAGCTTGTCCTCAGTCTGCAGGGAGGGCAGAGGTGGCCACCACTGTCTGGACTCTGGTTGGGTCAGGCGAAGAAGGGTTTCTTTTATCTGCTCCTCCAACTGGGGTCCTGGATTTTTCTTTCCTCTTTCTTTTTTTCAAAGTATTTCGTGGTGCCTTAGGTGAACGTTTTCAAAGCCGATTGTAGTTTAGCGTCAAGAATCCGGGCTGAGCCCCAGTGGCGTAGTGGTTGTGCGCGGGACTGCGGCCCACTGGGTTGGAGGTTCAAATCCAGCAGCAAGGCTGGGCCTCTACTCCCACCACCAGAGGGCAATGATGCCCCAAAAACAAAAAAAAACAACAAAAAAGAAGAATCCATATGCATTCTGATTCAGGGCATTCATTGTGACCCTCAACATTTATCTCACGTCCTCCCTTGCATTTCCAGTTTCTGTTCCTCTTCCTCGCCTCACCCTCAGAACTTTATTCTTGGGTCCCTGCCTATGGTTTTGATATTTTCATTTTAAATGGTTGATTAGTCTAATGTCAAGGTGAGTTCCGTTCCAGGCTCAAAGGGTAAAGTGAGGACCACTGTCTTATTTCGTCTATCTCTTTTATGAGTCTGAGTTGTGTCCCCCATTCTTTGCCCACTTTATCCAGCACCTTCTACGGTGACCCTTCTCAGAGCAGTGGGAGTGTGAGGTCCCCCGAGTGTTTGTTTTGTTTTATTTTTTCGGGGAGGATGTTCTGTCCTGTGAAACCTTTTAGAAAATGTCGGTCCCTCTTGGGAGTCGGGAGATGGGGGTCAAGGGGCGGGTCCCAACTTTGAAGGGGCCACATAATTTAGACAGGGAGGCAGATGGGAGTCTCCTACACATGTCTGCAATCCGTCTCAGACACCCACAGGGGCAGTGCTGCCCTGTCCTATGGGGTCCCGACAAGGCCCTTTGCTTGTCGCGTGTGTGCAGGTGGTTCCATTGGGAAGGGGGCTTGCAGAGCGAGGACTGCAGAGAGGATCCACAGAGCCAGGACTCGGCGCTCAAAGGGCAGAGTGAAAGCAGACTGGGTCCTGGGTCCCTTCTGTTGTCCTGGCTCCCTAGTCCCTCCTGTCACCCTGGAAACCACCCCAAGAGGCCTCCCAGGATAGTCCCGTGAGGCAGCAGCCGAAGCCTCTCAGGTGGTGACCATACCTCCGCAGCCTCCTCTCCTTTCTGCCCACTGTTTATGTGTTGGGCTGCCAGGCTCAAGGCAAAACCCACACCCACCAAACTCACTGACCTCGAGCTGATGCCAGCTTGACCCTACAGAACGGGCGGAACTCCTCCTGTGAGCGTCCAAGACTAACTCTGCAGGGGAGTAGGAAGCCCTGTCTGTCTCTTGTGGGGCGGCCGCTTTTGAAACTGCCCTGCACTACCCCCAAATGACCTCACCCCCAGATGGACCACTGGCTCCCAAATATCCATTCCTCTACCAGACCTCTTCTGGAGGCCTCCTGGACACCACCACGTTCGTGTCCCACCCACACCTCAAACTCCAACACGTTCCAAGCAAAGCGATTCATCTCCCCCTTAAATGGGGCTCGCCTCCGGGGTCCCTAACATATTGCCATGTCCCAGGAAATTTCCCCCCACCCAGTTCTCAACCAAGGAGCTTGGGCATCATCCTGACCCCTTCGTCTCCTCCCTCTCCACCCAGTCCCTGGGGACGACATCTCCGGTGGCCGTGGAACCCTACCTTCTCCCTCTGTCTCTGCGAGCCCAGGCCAGCTGGGGGGGTGGGCTTGGTTTGGTTTGGGGCCTGAAGACTGCATCGCCCAGAGACTCCTTGCTCCCCTTACGCTTTCTTACCTGAATGACCATTTACCTTTTTATTTTCCTTTTTAAAAAATGTGGGGGTGGGGGTGGGGAGAAAGCAAAGCAAAAG
>PVJH01023123.1:0-35383 GCA_004026705.1 Nesogale talazaci | reverse complement strand
ATTGTGTCTAAGACAGATAGTAGGGTGGGTGAAAACAAAATATTTTAAAAAGACAGTAAACAAAGGGATAACAAGTTCAATAATACAACACACTCAACTCAGAGTCTGACATAGATTGGTGCTCTCTTATTTCCTGGTGCTTCTCCTTCCTATTTTCTCCCCTAGTAAGTACAGCTTTGCTGGTAATTTGCTCTGCATTACCCTCACCAACAGAGATGCCCAGGAAGACAGGCCTGGCCATCGGCTTCCAGGACACCGCCGCTCTCAACACTCACTCTGTGGACACACTCGGGTCACCCTGCATTAGAGTTGATTCCATGACAATGAACAACAACAACCCAAGCAGATCATCTTGGCAATTCTTTCTCCAGTTTGGAGGAGAAGTACCAAAGCTGTTATCTCTCAGCAAGGTTAAAGAGATGCAGGCACACAGTTCCCTTCTCTCAGATCCAGGTTCTGTAAGGAGACAGGCAGACAGTTCCCTTCTCTCAGGTTCTGTAAGGAGGTGCCAAAGCAGAGTAAATCAAGTTCCCTATCTTTCCAAAGTTCAATTGCTGCTTCATTGAGTCCAGGATGCTTCATGACTGAAAGTAGAGATCACTGCTGTTAGTGTACCTTTTTTTTGGGGGTGGGGGGTGGGGGGCGGGCATCACTGCTATCTGATGGTGGGAATAGGAGGCCCAGCCCCACTGCTGGAATTGAACCTCCGTCCCAGTGGGCCGCAGTCCTGCGCACAACCACTATGCCACCGGGGCTCAGCCCCTAGAGTGTACCTTTTTGACTCTTGGTATTTTACCATACTTAAAAATTCAATTAGTTGTAAACATTTTTTAAATGATTTTATCGGAACCTCTTACAGCTCTTATAACATTCAATACATCATTTGTATCAAGCATATTTGTATACCTGTTGCCATTTTCATTTCCAAATATTTTCTACTTGAGACCTTGTATAAGCTCCTCTTTCCCCCTCCCGCATTTTTCATGAACCATTTTATTGGGGTTCAGTACAACTCCCCTCACGATCCATACAGACATCAATTGTATGCGGGCCACATTCGCACACTTGTTGCCATCATCACACTCAAAACATCCTCCCTCCACCAGTGGTAAACATTTTGCATTTAAAATCAATGTTTGGATTTCTGGTTTTGTGAAACATTGTAAGATTTGGCAGCACTGGGTCCCCCACCCCACCCTTTCTTAGGTGGTCTGTGAGTTCATTGGAGCCCTGTTGAGTGATATGCTGGGCTGTGAACTGCACGATCAGCAGTGCAGAACCACTCGCCACTCTGCTGCAGAAAGACGACGAGGCTTTCGACCCCAGTCAGCAGTTTGTCTTTGGAACCCCAGGGGCACTTCTACTGTGCCCTACAGGGTCGCTGTGTGTCAGAATCGACTCAGTGGCTGTGAGTTCGGCTCTGGTTCCAGAATATGCAGCCTTGGGGGCCCTGTGGGTTAGGCATTGGGCTGCTAACAGCCGTGTGGCCATATTTAAGGTCTTCTTCCAAAACAGAAATACCTGTTTCTTTGGTGTAGGACCACTGGTGGTGGGAGGCTTTCCCACCGGCTGAATTTCTTGGATTGTTCTGAGTAAGCACATGTAGGCTTTCTCGAAGGGTGGACTAACACACATGTTATGATTTTCAATTAATACATATTTCAAGTCTTCTCCCTTTTAATGTCTACTATGATAAAGAGCAATGGAAATAGCCCACAGAAACAAAATCTCTTTGGGATCCTCAATAATTAAAACATGTAAGGAGACTCAAATACCAGTATGGTTGAGAACCTCTGGTTCATGGAACTAAAGCCAGTCACATTTAAAGCTTGTAGCAGAGCTTGGTCTCATTCCCATGGGGCTGCTGCCATGGCTGCTTTCTGGGAAATCACTGTCCTCAGAGGCCCAGAAGGGAACAGGAATGAAGGGGGAGTGGCACGGTGCCGGGCCTCCACGCTACCGACCTCTCCCAGCCTTATCTCCCCTTTTCTTTGCTTTTTCCAAAATCAAGTCTCAGTTCTAGCTTGTCCATCAATAAGGAGAGGCACGGCGAGGTCAGAGATTCCTATGAAAGCCAGAAGCCCTGGATTGTGTCGTTGTTCTGTTAGGTGCCACTGACTCGGTTCCGACCCATAGTAACCCTCGGGGCGACAGAACAAAACATGTCTGCTCCTGCGTTGCCCTCACAAATACTCTTATGTGGGAGCCCCTCGTTGTAGCCACCGTGTCAACCCATCTTGTCAAGGGCCTCCTTTTCACTGCCCTTCCACTTTACCAAGCATGCGGTCCTTCTCCAGGGACTGCGCTCTCCTGAAAACAGGCCCAAAGTACGGGAGCCAAAGTCTCCCCACCCTTGCCTTTCAGGAGCCTTCTGGCAGTACTTCCGAGATGGATTTGTTCATTCTTTTGGCAGTTCTTGGTGCTTATAATTTTCTTCACCTGCACCATAATTCAAATGAGTTGATCCTCTTACAGTATTCCCTTTTCAGTGTCCAACTTGCACAAGAATATGAGGCAACTGGAAATACCATGACTTGGGTCAGGCACGCCTCAGTCCTCAAGGTCACATCCTTGCTTGTCAACACTTTAAAGAGGTCTTGTGGAACAGCTTGACCCAATGCCATTTGATCTATTTAACTGTTGGTTGCAGGAATATGAATAGTGGACCCAAGCAGAATGATATATGCTTGACCTTTTCAATCTCTTCTCCATTTTTCACAGTGCTACTATGGGTCCAGTGGTGAGGATATGACTTTTCTTTATTTGGGGAGGTGGCAGGAAGGGGGGGAGCATCACTGCCTCTGGTGGTCGTGGGCGCTACCCAGCGCCGCTCCTGAGAGCCGCAGCTGGGTTCGAACCGCCACGCCCCGGGGGCTGCAGACCCGCACTCAACCACTTATGCTACCGGGGCTCCGCCCGATGTGGCTTTTCTTTACACAAAGTCGTACAGATACACAAAGCTCACAGCCGCTTCCATGCGGTTGTCCACAGCAGAGATGCTAGACTCTCAGTGAGTGGCTGAGGCTGGGCCGTGCCTTAGGGCCTTAGTCCCCAGCTCTAGGGAAGGACACGGCAGAGACTTCAAGGACTTGCTTCATGAGGCTTCCTTGCTCTGTCCAGGAACTGCCTTCTCCCCAAAGAAATAAGTTGCTCTGTTTTGTGCTTCACTTCCAGGGAGTGGAACTTGCTCGATCTTCACGCTGCTTCACACCTGAGGATATTAATGGGAAAGTTCCGGTTTCAAGCACGGGCATGAGACTTATGGGACGGCCACTAGCTGGTCCGAGGAGTGGGCAGATGGAGGCAGTGATCCTGACCTGCTGCCTGTGTCAACAGGACCTGCAAGGTTCAGGCTCCCGCCTGCTGCCCTGCCACCACTTGCTCTGTAAAGACTGCTTCCAGGGTTTGATCCAAGAACGGGGGCAGGTTGCCAAGGCGCACGGCGCTTCCTCCGATGGTAAGTAGAAAAGCACCACGAGTCACCTCATTCTACACAACAGGCCTCTCCCTGTGTCCTAGGCACTGAATATCAAGTGTAGGAAGAATCAGGATTTAAAGACCCCAGGGACCCTGATTGCTGAAAGGAACTCTTCAGGGAATCTGTGAGACAAAACAAAGCCTCTTGATGCCTAACACGTCTGCTTTGTAAGCTGGGACTTTTCACGATTGGGATTTCCCTAAAGCGGTGGCAAACGCAGAAGGCAGAGAAGGTTTTGATTTAAGGTTTGCCTGACTCTGCAGATGGAGCGGGCGAATCTGGGCTCATCAAACCTCTGAGGCAGAGAGAAGAAAGTTGGGCCATTCTGGTTGGTCAGGCAGAACCACAGCAAACCACAGTGAATCCTTTGCTAAATAAGATGTTGTCCAAGCTGCCAGGCAGATAAGAGTCTGTGCCTTGCTTCCGAATGTCAGGTTTCCTAGGGAACAATCACATTGCAACGAACTCCTTGGAGATGGGAACCGTGTGCTTACATTTCAATATTTTAACAGAGGACATGTAACAGAGGCACAGCGCATGTCTGTTGCAGGAACCTGAAGAATGAGAAAGTGACGTGATTGGCAATGCTTAGAGACATCTTCCTGGCTTTTGTTTGTTGAGTGCTTGGCAGTATTTCCAAAGGGATTTGTACTAACGGGCTCCGCCCTCTTTGGGGCATACTAGCATTGTGCTTAGCAGAGTGGGCTTTGGGCCTGGTTTTTGAGAGCTTGGTGATGATGAGCAAGCTATGTTTTATAACTTCTCCGAATCAGTTGTGAGTCTAGGGCCCAGAGAAACATTCTGTTTACAGCGGTTTTTCAAATATTCATTTGATTTTAAAAGTTATAGCTTTTGGACAGTATATGATAGGAAAAAGTAATAACAATTTGTAAATTATTAAGGGTTCATGGGGGAGTAGGGAGCGAGAGGAAACATGGGGAGCTGGTACTGGGGACCTAAGGGGAGGGAGGAGGTTTTGAGAAGGATGATGGCAACAAGTGTGCAAATGTGGTTGGCATGCAATTGACATTGCATTGATCATGTTGGGAGTTGTATGAGCTCCCAATAAAATAATTTATTTTTAAAAAATGAGGGGGAAAGAGGAGCTAATACCAAGGGCTCAAGTAGAAAGTATTTGGAAATGAAGATGGCAACATGTGTATAAATATGCTTGATACAAATGATGTATTGTTATAAGAGCTATAAGAGTCCCCATAAAATCATTGAAAAAAAATATAACTTAAAAAAAACCCTTAGTTCTTTCAGCTTTTTTTTTTTTTTTTTTTTTTTTTTAGCAGCGTCACCTGGGTTTATTTGTACAAAGCACAAGGAGACACAGTGCCATGCAGGCACAGCCCAGGGCTCACTGTCCCTCTGGCCCTCACACAGAGAACTCTGCTTTGCGGGAGGCGGGGCGCCTTTGGGAGCTTTTGCTGGAGTCGAGGCCTTGGCTGGAGTGTCAGCCTTGGTACATTGACCTTGGGCGGCAGAGCCTCAGGCCCTTGGCAATACGTGCCCGAGCCCGCTTGCCAAGCCTGGGGTGGGCGATGTAGGCCAGTCAGCCGAGCTTGCGGTTGACGCCCATTGGGGTCCTCTTGGCCTTGACCTCCGTGGGCTTCACAAGCTCCTTGACGGCCTCGGCATGGGCAGTGCAGCCTTGGCGTTGTTGGCCTGCATTTTCCTTCCTTAGGAACTTGGGATCCATCCCCTTAAGAGACTTGTATCGTTGTGATCGGGGTTTCTTGATGCTGTTCCTGTGCCCTTTCCAGGACTGGTAGTGCATGGTGTGGTTCTTGGACTTGGCCATGTCTGCACTGGCACCTGCTGCTCCTGGAGTGCCAGGGGTCGGTAGCTTCTTTCAGTTTTGAATTATACCTTATAAATCTTTTTTTTTTGGCATCACTGCCCTCTGGTGGTCGTGGGAGCAACCCAGCCTTGCTCCTGGAGAGCTGCTGCTGGATTTGAAATGTCAAGCCTGTGGGCTGCAGTCCCACACTCAACCACTACACCACAGGGGCTCAGCCCCTATACCTTATAAATCTTAATACTCTGTTTATAAGTGGAACAAATTTTAGCACTTTTCAAGAATCTCAATGATAATTTATAAACTTAGTTAATAATTTTATAAATTGAGTCTTGTATTTTCTTTCTTTTTTTTTTTTTTTTTTGGCATCACTGCTCTCCAGTGGTGGGAGTAGGAGGCCCAGCCCCACTGCTGGAATTGAACCTCCGTCCCAGTGGGCCGCAGTCCTGCGCACAACCACTACGCCACCAGGGCTCAGCCCGTATTTTCTTTTGAAATACTTTTCTTGTATTTTTTTTGTGGGCATCACTGCCCTCTGGTGGGAATGGGAGACCCAGCCTTGCTCCTGGAGAACTGCTGCTGGATCTGAACCACCAAGCCAGTGGGCCACAGTCCCACACTCAACCACTACGCCACTAGGGCTCAGCCCTTAAAATACTTTTTTTGGGGGGAGTGCATCACTGCCCTCTGGTGGTTGTGGGAGCTACCCAGTGCTGTTCCTGAGAGCCGCCGCTGGATTGGAACTGCCAAGCACTCAACCACTTATGCCACCTGGGCTTAGCCCCTAAAATATTTTTCTTACAAATAGAACCAAACCAAGTTCACTGCCAGCGAGTTGATTCTGACCTATAGTGACCCTTTGTAGAGTTTCTGAAGTCGTAAATCTCTAAGGGAGCAGTCAGCCTCACCCTTCTCTTACAGAGCACCTGGTAGGTTAGAACTGCCAACTTTGTGGTTAGTAGCACAGTGTTTACCTGACAGTGTCACTAGAACGCCTTGTCTAGCTAGCTCTTCCCAATTTATAAACATGAGAAAATACGGTGTGGAAGTTCTAGAACCATTCAATTGTATCAGCATATGCTATCAGTAAGAGGTTTTAAAAGATGGTGGATATATATAATTTAAAAAGTTCTCACATTGTTTACTCATTTATAAATTCTGAGACCTTTGTACTAAAATGATACATCTAAAACAACCAATTGCATATTTTTATTTGAGATCTCATGACTCAACTGGTTCATATTATCTTATGAACATGTTAGATTCTTTTAAATGTTACAGGTACTTCAAGTGCTAACTAGCCACAGATTACTTTTAATAATCCCCAATATGCAATATATTCCGAAGGTTAAGAGACATAAACTAAGAAAATAAGCAAGCTGAAATTTGGCTCATGTTAAGATTTTTAAAGTAAATCTGATGAGGCTTTCTTTGACTCTCAAACTGGAACTTTAAAGACATACTAACAATAATTACTAGAATCATGGTTTTGGGTGCCATTGTAAGCGCAAGGGACAGTTAGAAACCTTAGCTTTGGTGTCAGTAGGTCAGAATGTGAGTCCTGGTCCGCCTGCCGCTTTGCTGATGCCTAACTGGTGCGAGTTCCTCCACCGTCTCCGAGTTTTCTCACCGGGAAACGGGGCTGAAGAGGATCCTAACGAACTGATGGAGGACTACATAAAAATAACCCACATAAAGCATCCTGGTGCATAGTTAGAGATGAAGGAAAGCGACTCTTTAGAATGTGGGACCCAGAGACAGTTTCCTGAAGATGTGGCATCTGATAGGGTTTCCCACAGTCTGACCAGGCCATGCTCACCTTCCACATTTGCACTTCTGGGCAGAGTGGCACGAGCTTCCTCTCTTCTAGGGGCGTTTGGGACCCAACACTGTGCACTGGTGCACCAGTGAAGGCTGAGCTGTTCACTGGAAGCTGCCCTGGCGGCTCAACCCCGGCAGTTGCTCCATGAGAGAAACACGTGACCAAGTGTTCGGGAATGAGTTACAGTCTTGGAACCTGGGTCCCTCCACTCTGTCCTGTAAGGTCGCTGTGAACTGGAATCATCTTAAGGGCGATGGATGTTGCTGGCGACTGTGTAATAAAACTGTTGGTTTGCGTGTCTGTCTCCTCTGTGCTCCAAGTCCTATGGCACTTAGGGCACAGAGATGAAAGACAGGGCCCTTACCTTCAAGGAGTTCATAGCCCAACGAAGGAAAGGGAACAGTGCTAACAAACTTCATAGTACAATGAGGTATGGATGTAAATAGATTGTGCAAAGTTCAGTTACAGCATCGACCTGTGGAAGATGCAGAGATTTTCACAGCGAAGGGCTTGCCTGAGCTGTCTCTTGACAATGTAATACAGTTTGACCAGTACGAGCACTCAGTCTTGACTCACTTCCAGGCACTAGGACTGCTGGGTATCAGTTGCCCAGTTAACATTTTCGGGGTGACAAAAACAATGGCACCCAAATGAATCTAGCAGCTAATGAGAGGCAGAGCGGCCACCTATCCCTGGAGAGTCTGGTGAGATGCCCACTGCCTGGTTTTTGATCTGTCATTTGAGTCGTCATGTTTTGGGAGTGTGCTGCTCTGGAAAGAGCCTTCAGCTCTGTCACTTTATCCAGCAGAGTAGGAGGACAGACTTGCCGGAAGGCTTTTTTTTTTTAAGCCTGCCAGTGTGGCGTTTTTAATGATAAAATGTGGGAGCAGGTAGGGTAATGAGGGGAGGAATAAAGAGGCCTGTCTGACATCAACTCCTCTAGCCAGATGGGGCTCCATTACAGGTGGATGGGTCTGTTTCCACACACCTGTTTCCTTTGATTGCTGGCCAGAGTTCGAAATAAAAGAGGGGTTCTGCTTCATTCTAGAGTCTGTTCATATCCTGCTCACAGCATCTATCTTTCATTCTAGAGTCTTTCCAGCTGGTCTTTTGTTTGCTTGTTTGTCTTTTAGACTATTGTGAATTGGGTGAAGGTTTACAGAGCAGATCAGTTTTGTTTTGTTTTCCTTTTCAGAGCAGATTGGTTTTACATACAAAAATGCATATGTATTCCCCCTTTCTTAACTCTTCTGAACTTTGCCTTTAGGAAAATACCACCATTTTGATCTCAAATGGTAAATTATTCTACAGTCCTTATAGATGTCTAGACCTGCCTATTGTTGACTGAAGATTGAGCAAGGGAGGCTGAGTTCATTTCCAGACCCAAAGGGTGATTAAAGGCTACCGGGGCTTCTACCAGTCTCTCTTGGCCCAATAAGCCTGGTCATCTTTATGGCTTGGTGTTTCATTCCACATTTTTCACTCACTCTCTCCAGGACTTTCTAAATGTGATCTCTTGGCTGAGCTTTTTGGACACCCATCACTACTCACCAAGTATAGAGTGAAGCTCATTTTCTATGTTCTGTAGAACGTTTATACCAGTTGACCGCTGAGACTGTATAGCTTGAGCCCACAGGCCAGTGTCTAAGAGTTTTCATAACTTGCCCCCGGTGTACCCTACCACATGCATAGAACGTAAATAATCATGTACAAATATCCTCTATCAAACATTATGTACGTCTATTCCTGGTATATCCCCATTCTCCCATTTGTCTATCCATGACCCTGCAAACATTAGTTATTGCAGGTCTGTGTATATAACATATTGACGTCTGTTCCTTTATTTCTTGCTCTCCTCCCAGTGTCTACCCCTGCCTCCACCATGGTTTTCCAACCTCCTTCTTCATGTATATTTCTTTCCCCCTCACCCAAGTTCACATGTGTTTGTGCTCTAGTAAGTAATTTTTTTTTGATAGAGGGTATTTGTACATGATTATTTACGTTCTATGCATGTGGTGGGTACACCGGGGGCAAGTTATGAAAACTCTTAGACACTGGCCTGTGGGCTCAAGCTATACAGTCTCAGCGGTCAACTGGTATAACTGGTATAACTGGTCAACTGGTATATTTTGGTTTTTTGGCATCACTGCCCTCTGGTGGTGGGAGTAGGAGGCCCAGCCTTTGCTCCTGTGGAGCCACTGCTGGAATTGAACCTCCATCCCAGTGGGCCACAGTCCTGCGCACAACCACCACGCCACCGGGGCTCAGCCCTCTAGTCAGTAATGTAACTGGCCTCCTACCACTGATAACCATCAAAGAAACTGGTTTGCATTCTGAAACCCTTTTTTTTTTTAATTTTAAAAATAGTGGAGATCATACACATTTGGCTTTTTGTGAGTTACTATGGTACTTTCACTCAGCAGAGGGTCCTCCAGGTTCACTTAACGTTATGAAGTGTTTTATAGACTCGTTGCTAGACTGTATGTTTCTATATGATAGCCTGTTTATGCCTTCATTAAGGAGCATATAGGCTGTTTCCATCTTTTTGCTGTTGTGATAGTGTTGCAGTGAACATGTGTGTACATGGATCCATTTGTGCCATGGCTTTCATTTCTCTAGGAGATATCTACATGGGCTGGGTCACATGACATTCCCATTTGCAATGCTTTGGGGATATGCCATCATGTTCTGCACGGTGCAAACACCATTTTACAGTCCATCCAGCCATGTATGGGGGTCCAGTCTCTCCACACCCTTGCTTCATTTATTACCTTTTGTTTTTTAGCTTTGCTGTTAATGCCAGGGTGAGAGGAAACCTCCCAGGGTTTTGATGGCGGTGAGTGTCCCTGTCTGTCACACAGGTGAGCAGGGTACAGTTCCCCAACAGGGAGGCAGATGTCCTCTGAGGAACCCTGGCGGCACAGTCGTTTTGCATTGGGATGCTAACCACAAGGTCTGCAGTTTGAACCCCCCAGGAGAAAGATGGCATTTTCTGCTCCTGTAAAGATCTCCAGTCTTGGGAGTGCACAGGGGCAGTTCTACTCTGTCTGAGGGTGGCTGGGAATTCGAATGGACTCAATGGCAGCGAGTTTGCGTTTAATGGCTTGTGATCATGAGCACTTCTTCACGTGACTATCGGCTGCCTAAATGTCTTCTTTGTTGAAGTACGTGCTGTTCCTCTGCTCTGCCCACTTGTACTTTGCATTCTTATTTTTAATCTTGTTGAGATGTGTTCTATACGATTTAGAGATCAGTCTTTGTCTGATATGCCTTTATCCTCATTTTCTCCTCCGTCAGCCAGCCCCACTGCTGGAATTGAACCTCTGTCCCAGTGGGCCGCAGTTCCGCGCACAACCACTATGCCACCGGGGCTCAGCCCGGTGACATCTTCTTGTTCAAAAGTAACTAAGTTTTAGGAAGTCCCAGTCAACTAGCTTGTCATCTGTTATTTATGTGCTTTCAGTTATGTTTGATATTGCATTTATATCATGTATTAGGGGACTCAAAGTTTGTCCTAATTTTTCAATGATAATATTTATAGTTCTACCTTTTACATGTAAGCCCCTAATGCACTTTGAATTGGCCTTTGCATATGGTGTGAGACATGGTTCCTGTTTTATTTTTCTGAGAATGGATCTTTAGCACATTTGCTCAAGAGAATTTGATGCCTTTCAGCCCTTTTTCAAAGATCACATGTCCATAATTGGATGGATTTACTTCTGTGTTCTCAATTCTGTTTCATTTATCTGTGACTCTCTCATCATTATCAGTAACCAGGTGATTCTGCCTACCTACGAGAGGCATATAGAAGGTTTTGAGATTGAGATGTGAGAGGTAATTTCACTCAGCAGAGAGTCCTTGAGGTTCACTTAGTGCTCTGAGGTGTTTTGCAGACTCAGTTAGGCCTATGATAGCCACATAGAAGGTTTTGAGCTTGGTATGTGAGAGGTCCATTTCTTTAGTAGCTTTGCTTATTTAGGGCCACTTTTCATGTAAAGTTGGTGGTTAGTGATGTTGGACTAAGTTCAGCTGGCTTTCAGTTCTCATCCCACAATGGAGCTGCCCAGGCTATACTCCTGACAGGGGCTCAGAGAAAAAGGACACAAGGCGGGCATTTTCTCAACCAGCTAGATTGTGCTTTTCATCTCATCACAGCCCTTAGCCAAACACAGACCCTGATGCAGCCAGGGACAGCATGACCATTGAATAAATATTTTGATGGGGGCCTCCATGAAGCCCTCTCATGGTGCTCTTTCTTTCTTTCTTTCTTTTTAAAAATCATTTTATTGGGGGTTCACATAACTCTTATCACAATCCATACATCCATCTATTGTGTGTCAAGCACATATATATATATATATTTGCTGCCCTCATAATTCTCAAAACATTTGCTTTCTATTTAAACTCTCAGTATCAGCTTCTCATTTCTCCCCTCCCCTCCCCCTCCTTCATGAACCCCTGGTAATTTATAAATTACTATTACTTTGTCATATCTTACACTGTCAGTGTCTCTCTTCACCCACTTCCCTGTTGTCTGTACCCCCGGGAAGAGGTTATATGTAGATCCTTATAATCAGTTCCCCCTTTCTACCCCACCTTCCCTCTTACCCTCCTGGTATTGCTACTCTCACCAATGGTCCTGAAGGGTTCATCTGCCCTGGATTCCCTGTGTTTCCAGTTCCTATCTGTACCAGTGTACACCCTCTAGTCCAGCTGGATTTGTAAGGTAGAATTGGGATCATGATGGGGGAGGGGGAGAGGAAGCATTGAAGAGCTAGAAGAGAAATTTGCATGCTTCATCGTTGCTACACTGTATGCTGACTGGTTCAGTCTCCTCCTCATGATCCTTCTGTAAGGGGATGTCATCTTACCTACAGATGGACTTTGGGTTCCCAAACTGCACTCCCCCTCATTTATAATGATCTTATTTCTATTTCTTTGATGACCGATACCTGATCTCTTCGACACATCATGGTCACACAGACTTGTGTGCTTCTTCCATGTGGGCTTTGTTGCTTCTGAGCTAGATGGCCACTTGTTTACCTTCAAGCTTTTAAGACTCCAGATGCTATATCTTTTGCTAGTCAGGCACCATCAGCTTTCTTCACCACTTTTGCTTATGCATTCATCTGTCTTCAGTGATCGTGTTGGGAAGGTGAGCGTCTTGGAATACCAAATTAACACATTAAAGACTGGATATTTTAAAATGAAGAAGTTAAAAATCAAGCAATCAAATCAATGTGAAGGGTGGGGAAGTAGTGGAGATTCAAAACCCATCTGCAAGTTAACACATTAAAGACTGGATAAACTCAGGATCCGTCCACAATGTGTTAATAGAACAAAGTGTTCTTGCATTGAGGAAGTACTTGAGTGGAGGCCCAATGTCCATCTGCCTTAATACTAAACCTATAAAAATATACACCTAGATCTAACTCCCCATCATCATATATAAATATATTTACCTATGTCTATGCCTGCAATTAGACCTCTATATCACCTGTGAAGCTGCCCCTCCTGTTCTTCAAGTTAGAGGTGCAAATGCAGTGCTTATCACACGCCTATTGGTTGACTGTACCAGGCACTTGCGCTTTTATGATCTCTTTAAAACTTGATAACAACTCCATAATATAGGCAATATTATTCCTATATTTTAAGGATGGAAAGCTTTGGGCCTTAGGAAATTTAAGGTTCTAAGGTGTGACAGTCAGTGTCAGGCCAGAATTTAAGCTCAAGATCACCTGACTTTAACGGTTATTATCGGGGCTGAGCCCCGGTGGCGTAGTGGTTGTGCGCGGGACTGTGGCCCACTGGGATGGAGGTTCAATTACAGCTCACAGGGGCAAAGGCTGGGCCTCCTACTCCCACCACCAGAGGGCAGTGATGCCTAAAAAAAAAAAAAGGTTATATCCACTCAAGCACCTTTCTTAGGGAGAGAGTCCACACTTCCCTGGGATCTCACCTGAACAGATGCTATGGAGGATCTTTGAGGAAAAATTTAAACCTGCTACCTGGGCCATCAGGTGCACATCTTTCATTGATACTGCTGCAGCCAACTCCCCAGTACACTAGGAAATGGGTCTGCATCATCTCCGACCCTGAGGGGGCCAGCTGGGCAGGCCAGAGCCATGGCAGGGGTGCAGGAGTGCTGAGCATACAAGGGCTTCCCCATGCGGTGGGATGATTGGAGCTGCAGCCTCTGTGCAGAATGGCTGAGTAGCAGCACTGGTCATCTGAGCCTATGAGAAGATCTGCGTGGGGATATTTACTTGTTAGCCTAATTGGAAGTACTCCTTGGACAAATCCTGCTTGGAAAGTTGACTGGGTCCCAAAGTGATATTTTATATGATTTTTATCTTCCATTTAAGTAAATGTAGCAAGCTCTGTAGGGAGCTAGTATCCTTAAAACTTGCATTTTTCATGTGCTGGCTCTGTCTCTGAAATGCCCAGGGCCCTGTGGTTTGATTTGTTGTTTTATGGGGGGTGGGGGTAAAAGATGATTGGATAGTTTCTTTCTCATGCATGGAAGAGGAACATTATTTATTCTTTCTTTTCGAATTGACTGAAAGACAAATCCTGTCTTAGAAAATTTAATTCCGAAATCCAAATTCCAAATTCTGTGTTGTTTAGTATCTTTACTCTAACACTTTCACCATGGGGGGAGAATGAGGATGTGGGGAGAGGCCTGCTCTAGAAGGCACAGTCCTGGAGCTCACAAGTTCACCTGGACTCTAGGCCTGATGACTGAGTGATCTCAGCCCTCTCTGGCTCTCAGGGCTTAAAGTGATGAGCCCCAAGAACACCAGATAACCTCCTAGCCTCTTGCTTCCTGATGCCAGTGAGGGGTGGTAACAGCATGTCCCCTGGACACCACAAATGCTGAAAGGGGGAGCAATCACTGTCCCTTTGTGGGCAGGCTTTGGGGCTTTGGGAAGATCCAAGAAGAAGGGATCTGATGCAAGATGCTACAACCTTGGAGTCAGAGAGGGAAATGACTCTTAATGAGCAGCATCGCTGGAGGGGCTCTAATGGCCTGGGGTGAGAGTGGGAGGTCGAGGGTAAGATCCCAGCCACAGAGCTGTGAGAGATGGGGTACCTGCCACCTGCTAGTCCCAGGTATTAAGCAGTGTGCCCCACCTGGTGGGGTCATCCATGGGCCATGACCTCTGTAGGTGGAGGGCCAGCCACTGAACGAGGGCTGAGCGAGGTGTGCAGCAGGTGCAGAAGCTGGAACTCCGGAGCCCTGTCAGCTGGATGGCTTTTTTCCTCATGAACAGTTTCCTCATCCTAATTGGCTCTCTGGGGTCCTGGGAGTAGCACTGGCACCTCAGAACAGTACCTGTTACTGGGAGAACAATTCCCCTGGTGATGAAAAGGAGGCAGGCTGTGTCTGGGGGTGGGTTGGGGTGGGGGTGGGGAGGAGGATGTGCTTGCTGCTGTCAGTACTGCTTGAAAGATAATAGCTGGAACAGATTTGCTGAGAGAGGAAATTTGAGTTACTTGGGATTAAGGAATAGAGTCTTAGAGCTCTCTCTCCTTCAAGGGAACTAGGAAAATGGGGAAAGCTCTTAGAGTTCATCTTTAGCCCCTCACTGCATATGACCTGGCTATCAGGAGGCCAGAAAGGGTTAGGATTCTGCGGAAGCACACATTGTTGGTCCTCTGCAGAGACAGAGCAGAAACCCAACTCCCTTCACTAGAGCTGGAGGCCTGGCAGAGACTACAGAGCTAGGATAGGATGCTGCCCCTGGCTCTCCATCTGTCTCTTTGGATAAGCTTAGTCGGAAATGGGGTCAATGATCTTGAATGGAATGTGCCAATGCATTCCTTCGTGTGTTGACTCTGGGGTTGGAAGGTGAGAGGAGGTAGAGGTGCCACCTGAGTCATTGACCGTCGTCAGATGAGATGAACTTGGACTCATCTTCCCTATACCTTCTGCATCCCACTGTGGCTACTTTTTGCACACAGAAAGCCTGTTCACATCTGGGTGGGTCCCAGACATCTGAAGGCCATAGGCCTGGCCCTTTCTTCCAGCTCCAGCCAGTCCCATGACGCTCAGACTTAGATACTAACGCTAGGCTCAGCTCTCCTTCCTGGCCGTGCATCTGCCTATCTGCCCTCAGTTTATTCTCCACTCTTTCCTGTGGTGATCTTTTCCCTGACCTGCCTTCACCTATGGTCTCCTTGGGCTTGCTCACAGATCCTCGGGCTTTTACCCCTGGATTATGTTTCTTCAAATGTGGGGCCTGCATACGTAGCCACCTAAGGGTTCGTGCTGCTTGTAGATTGAAACTTTTTTTTTTTTTTTTTGGGCATCACTGCTCTCCGGTGGTGGGCGTAGGCGGCCCAGCCCCACTGCTGGAATTGAACCTCCATCCCAGTGGGCCGCAGTCCCGCGCACAACCACTACGCCACCGGGGCTCAGCCCTAGATTGAAACTTTTTAGTATGGTCTTCCAGATGCTTTCCAATCTGACTCCTAGTGAATTTTAATGCCCCGTTTCCTGACTTTCTTTACATGTTCTAGCCTTACCCCACTCACATCTGGACACCTGTCCCTTTGCTCCTGAAAGTTCCTTGCTGGCTTAGTACCACCCTATCCAAATCTGAGGACCAACCTCCACTGTGACCCAGTTAACAGAGCTAGGAATAGGGCATAAGGGATAGGGCATGGGCTTGAGGACACAATTAAGCTCATTGTCAACATTGTGCCCCAGAGGATGAGGTAGGGGCAATTTAAGCAATTTTAGGTTTAGGCCAGAGGTCATTATTTTTCTGTAAAGAACCAGATACCAAGTATTTTGAAGTTTGCAAACCATATGGTCTCTGTCACAACTATGCATCCCTGTCATTGAAGCACGAAAGCCACATAGGCAGTATGAAAATGAATGGGCATGACTGTGCCTTAGGAAAGCTTCATCTGCAACAACAGGCAGCCCATAGTGTGCTGACTCCTGCTTTGAATTCCTTCTGGAGGAAGCAGGTAGACTTAAACCTGTGAGTGGAACATCATTGCATCAATATAGGGTCAAGTAGGAACATCCATGCGGCAGCCAGACAGGGCCAGAAAGATGTGGGGGAAGCACTTTTAGGTAGGGAATGGTATTAAGCCAACAGGGCTCAACCTGTGGCTCGTGACTCCTTTGGGACTCGAACGACCCTTTCACAGAAAGTCACCCGATTCATAACTGTAGCAAAGTTACAGTTATGAAGTGATAACAAAATAATTTTATGGTTGGGGGGGTCACCACAACATAAGTAACTGTATTAAGGGTCGTGGCATTAGGAAGATTGAGAACCACTACATTAAGCGGAGGCATAGAGCCATTATTAGGAACAGAGTGGCATTTATTTGGGCTGGAATTTGGGAAATTTCCAAACTGTCTTTGGAAAGGAAAATTTGGGCCAAACTATGAAAGATCTCAACCAACACAAACAACTAGGGAACCACAGAAGGTTTTGATCAGGGGGTGGGGGGTGGGGGTGGTGGTAATGAACTGTATTTCTTTCTTTTTTTTGCATCACTGCCCTCAGGTGGTGGGAGTAGGAGGTCCAGCCTTTGCTCCGTGGAGCTGGAATCGAACCTCCATCCCAGTGGGCCGCAGTCCCGCGCACAACCACTACGCCACCGGGGCTCAGCCCGAACTGTATTTCTAAAAGGTCATTGTGACTTGTTGAGAATGATAATGGGAGCAGAAGGGACTGGATGCAACCTGTCAGGAGGCTGTTGCACTTGTCCAGGCTGCTGCACCCTGATTGCTAAACCCTTGGTCCAGGCTGGCCAGAATGCCTAAGAATTACCCGAGGCATTTGTTTAAAAATACAAATAACTGGCTCCATACACTTGTTTGAGAGACTTAGAATCAACCCTCCAGATTTGGAAATCCGTGGTCTAGGCCAGGGAAGATGAGGCCTAGTCTTCATAAGAGGGTGGATGTCAGAGAGTGTCGGTCCAGGTAGAGTAGGCCCAGCTGCCCTCTTCCTCCTCTTAGGACCTTTCATGCCAGCTCATCCACAACTCCCTTTTTACCTTTCCACCGACCATCACTACCCTTGCATCTTATCTGGGTCATGTCCTGTTTATCCTCCTGGAAACAGCTCTGCCTGCTTCCTTCCTCTTCCACTTTCAGTTAGCGGTCACTGGTGCTCAACTGAACAAACCTCCTCCTTGTCCTCCCTGTCGCCAATCTTCCAAGATAATCCAAAAGCCCAGAACCTTTCCAGGGTGCCTTTGCCTTTTAGATCAAGGTCAAGCTTCTTAGCTTCGCACCCAGGACCCTTCGGGCGCTTACTCTCCTGCCAGCCTTCCTTAGCTCATTTCCTGCCACTCCCACCACCACCGGTTTGTGCTTTGGAAACTACCCTGGACTTTCAGTTTGTCCTGGTCTCTTTCCTCCAATCATCTCTGACTTCCTCTCCACCCCCCACCCCCAACCG
The DNA here is from genome assembly GCA_004026705.1 of Nesogale talazaci. Lineage (NCBI taxonomy): Eukaryota > Metazoa > Chordata > Mammalia > Afrosoricida > Tenrecidae > Nesogale > Nesogale talazaci. Next base: position 17,846 of record PVJH01023123.1, on the reverse strand, counting down.
CTATGTCTGGCTGTGTCTCCCAGGGGTGGGGGCAGAGTGGAGAGCTCTGAAGGGACACCTGCCAGGACCTTTGTGCTGGTGAATGTATGTCTTTTCCATCTGAAGTCCTAATCCTCTGTTTGTGATGGACAGTTGGTCACTATGGCAACTGACTGTGACGTCACAGGATAAGGACTTCAGGTGAAGTGGCAGGAGCAGGTGAGTGTATAGCAGACAGATTTTAATGGCTGCCTAAGCCCCCCTCCCTCACCCCCCACGCCCGACACACAACCCCTCCCTCAGTGCCGGGGAATGGAGGGATGTCTCGAGCTCCTGCTGATTTTCGAGCCGCAGTGGTGAGAGAGTGTGTCTGGCATCGGGCGGGCTGCAGTGTGGGGCTGACAGAGTGTGTCAACTTGAGCTCTGGCTGTGCAGGCACCGCTGCCGCGTGAGCCTGTTATTCCATTCTGGATTGCTATTTTGATACCCAGATTGCATCATTCTTCCTACGTATAAACAGGGGGTCCCCAGGGCCCTGCAGCTACTCACTTCTCCACCAACACTGTTGTTGTGATGAGCTCTATTTAAATGAGCTGCCGGAGCGGGGCAGGCTCCAGCCACACATGAACACTGTCATTTTGGGGAACATGGAGGGCTGAAGGATTTTTGGATCGAGTCCTGAAGGGCTGAGAGTGATGGCCTCCCGAGCTGTGCAGAGGGCGGCGGAGCTAGTTCCTGAAAGTTGAAAATCTCGTTTTCTTCCTTCTGAGCTTCTCTTCCAAGGCACCCAGAGGATTAGGAAGGAGACGCAGCTAGGAAGAGAGTCGCCTCTTTGAGGTCTCCCTCTTGCTGTTCAGTTTGGGAAAATTTGCTGCAGAGCCTTCGAGAGAAACAGGAACAGGAGGAGACAACCAGAGCTTCCCTTGCAGGAGCATCTCAGGTGAGCTGGAGAAAAGCAGCCCCGGCTAAGGATGCATCTGAGAAAGGCAGCAAGGAGCCAGGCTGCTCCCCCTGCCCCACCCAGAGCCCAGCTCCCTGAGGCCAGGGCCTGTAGACCAGTCGGCCACAGCATGCAGGGTGGGAGGTCCTGGGGGCTTGATAAAGCACCATCCTCTGGGATGGTAGTGGCCTCACCTGTCGCTCTTCTGACTTCTCTCACTGGGCAGCAGGGCCCACAGTTAAGCCTGCTGGCAGGCAGGGGCAGGAGCAGCAGTCACCTCAGGGAGGTCTTGAATCCAAATCCGTCCTGCTATCAGGGAGTGGGTAACTGGGGAGTGTATGCAATGGGCTTCCCCCAGGTGGTGGTGCTCTGGGGAATAGACCGCTGTGGGGGCTGCTGTGGGGGCCTTAGCTGATGCCCAGTAGCCTTGCAACTGCCTTTGGGTGGGAAGGCAGAAGTAATCAGGGAGAAGGTCAGTTGGCCAGAGGCCCTAGTCAGGGTGGCTCTTCTCCTGAAGGATCAACTGACAGAGGGCTAAGGAGGTAGAATGCCTTACCTATGGCCAGAGGTCCCAGGTATGAGGACAGTGTGATTTTTGACTAAGTCGCTCTGTCTCTCTGGGCCTTCCTGCTACCCTATAGAAGGCGAGGAAATTGACTGGATGAATGGTGAGGGTCTGTCAGCATTGGTTCTACAGGTGGGAACTGACAAGGGATCTTTGAGGCTGTTCCAGACGATGCCACTGTTGTCAGGGCCAGGGTTTGAGTTCAAGTTATCATGTTTGTCGGAGGAAGCCTGGACAGGAGCTGTGGAATGAAGGGTTTCTGAACTTTCCGAGGGTGTCTCAGGGTTAAGTCTCAGGATTATATTCCCGAGGGGTGTGTGGGGTGTAGATGGTGTACCTTAACCTCCTTGGGAGTGCTCTTCCACCCAAGCTCTCAGTGTCTAAGCTGCTGTGGCTTTGCTGTTCTTGCTTGAAAGGTGGCATCCCCCAGCCTAGGCTCCCATCTCACTCACACTCCCTGGGCTCAGTCCTTGGGAAGGCTGCTTTAGGTGAGCTGGGAGTTAGGAGAGGCAAGACTCAGTCTCTAGCTTACCACCAACCTCCAGGGCCCCCGGATCTCAGGAGACCTTCTGCCTGTTGGGAATCTAGCCTTTTCTTTTCTTTGCTAGGGAGGAAATACATCACAGCTGCAGTCAGAGTCTGTCTTAACTTCTTGGAGCCTCTTTTTAAAACAGAGTGCGTGCTCTCACCCCAACCTGCCTTTCTCAGTGGCAGGGGCTTGAGCCAGCTCTCAGGTTCAGTCCCCGGATAAGGAGCGCACTCAGGGAGTTGTCCTCTAACTAACCATGTAGAGGACCCACTCGGGATCTACTGGGACCTACTGGGCCCCAGCCCCTACAGTTCTGATTTAATTGGTATGAGATGCTAGGGTGTTAAAAAGTTCCTTTCGATTCAAGCATGCAGCAAAGTTCGAGAACCACTGCTCTAAAGAATGAGTTTGGGGCTGAGCCCTGGTGGCGTAGTGGTTGTGCGCGGGACTGCGGCCCACTGGGATGGAGGTTCGATTCCAGCTCCACGGAGCAAAGGCTGGGCCTCCTACTCCCACCACCAGAGGGCAGTGATTGCCCCCCCCCCAAAAAAAAACCCAGAAAAAAAAAAGAATGAGTTTGCCTCCCAGTTTATGATCCACTGGCAGCAAAGCCCTATTCTATTTTCCTTTCACAAAGGTGCCATTTCTTAAGACTTGGAAGCATAGCTGGAGTGGCTCCCAGTTCCTTCTGGCTTTCCAGAATCAGAGCCGGTCACTATGATGAGACATTCTAGATACTTTTCTAAGAGTCTTGGTCAGGCAGTGTGCCGTGCGTTGAGCTCTTAACCACAGAGTCACTGCTTTGAACCCATCAGCTGCTCTGAAGGAGAATACTAAGACTGTCTACTCTGGTAAAGACTGAGTCTCACAAAACCCAAGGGCAGATTTACTCTGTCCTATTGGGTTATTATGGGTCAGAGTTAACTCAAGGACAGTGAGTTTAAATTAACTTACTGAAAATTGAGTTGTCCAGTTATTAAAATAGCTTATCTTGTTTGTTCACAATCGAATTAGGGAGGAGCATGGGAAGAGTGGAAGCAGCCCTGGTGGCTTAGTGGGCTATGAATTGAGCTGCTAGTCACATGATCTATAGTTCAAAACCCACCAGTCACAGCTCAGGAAAAAGGCGAGGTTGTCTGCTTGGGTAAAGGTTTAAAGGTATAGAAAATCCACAGGGTCAGTCTCTTCCATGAACTCGAATCAGCTTGATGGTAGTGAGTTGTGGTTGTGATTTTTAATAGCTTAGAAGAAAAGACATGCATTCTAGAGGCAGACCGACTTCAAATCATATCATAGCTGAAATCATAGTCCTGCTCCTGTCTTGTTAGAGCTTTAGCAGGTAACTTAGCTTCTCCAGTCCCTCAGTTTCTCCAGCTGTAGAAATGGGGGCAGTTTGATAATTAAGTTAGATAAAATAGGACAAATGCCTGGCCCAAGAGGTAGTGTTTCCCAGATGTCATTTTGCCCCAGACCTCCAGGGAGCTGCAGAGCTGTTGCTGGCGACAGAGGGATGCCTGTTCTTCCCTTTCAGAGCTGCTCTCTGGAGTCCCTAAGCCACAGGGAAGTCTTGGTGCCTGTGAGCTCTTCATTCTGGAGCAAAAGCCATACCTTCTACAGGATGGGAGTTTGGCCTTCAGCCCTGGCTTACGGACTGATGGTGGTGCAGGGGTTAAGGGGCAAGGCTGCTAACTGATGGGTGGGCTCCAGCTGCTCTGAAGGAGAAAGATGTGGCAGTCAGCATCCTAAAGATTATAGCCCCACAAGCCCTCAGGCAGTGCTCCTCCGCCCTTTCATGCTGCTGAGCCTCCAAATGGATTCCACTGTGGTGGATTTTGGTTCTGTTTCTTAGAGCTGATGTTTCTTTATATGAAGCAAAAACTTAAGACTGTTTTCTGAGCAACTTAAATATGAGAAAAGGAATAAATCTTATGTATTTCATGCAACATGTGATTTAAGGGTACATTCATAACTAAATTCATTGTATTTTGTAAGTTGATGGTTTGGTTATTTTGTATAGTATCCACAACCCTAAAAGTTTATATGTTCAAATTATTTAAAATGAAACTTAAAAAGATTCTCACATTCTCATTGAAAACGGAAGAATCTTCTCTAAATAAAAAAAAAATAAATTCACGCTTTCTGGGAGTCAGGGAGCTCCCTAGAGAAAGAGAGTGAAGACCATTAGCATATGACACATGTCCTCTGTGTCCCCTGGGGGACCCCTGGCCTGCCTGGGACTGTGACTCTCCGCTCTGCTGTCTGCTGCAGCAGCCTCCTTGGGAGGGGGTGCTCTTTGAAGTGCAGGCCTCCCCTCAGTCACCAGCCAGGTTCTGACTTCTTGACGAGGATGACATCAGATTGCCTTTTGACTCTTCTTCCTTTTTACCTTGCTTGAGAAGAATTTTGAACAGTGGCAACGGCAGACGGGGGAAGGGCTGGATTATCTGTGTTGTTGTTAGGCGCTGCTGAGTTCATTCTGACTCCTAACCGACCTGGGTATAATAGAAGGCCCAGTCCTGCGTTGCCCTCACAATTGTTGTGTTCAAGCCCCTTGTTGTCGCCACTGCAGGGATCTGTCTCACTGGGGGGTCCTTTTTCTTTTTTCTTTTTTTCTTTTGCTGATCCTCTACCATCCTTTTCCAGGGGTGAGTCTCTCCTGACAACATATCTGAGTATGTGAGACCAAATCCTTCCATCCTCACGTCTAAGGAGCCTGGTGGCTCTATTTCTTCCAAGGCAGATTCAAATGCATCAGTTTTCCTCTGGTCTTCCTTATTCATTGTCCAACGTTCACAGGAAGATGAGAAGATTGAAACACCAGAGCTTGGGTCGGGCACACTTCCGCCCTCACTGTCACTTTGCTCTTCTGCACTTTCAAGTAGGCCGCACACAGATTTGCCCAATGCAGTCTGTCACTGGACTTCTTGACTCTGCTTCCCAGGACCTGATTGTGCACTCAAGCAAAACGAAATCCTCCACAACTTTGATCCTTTCTCTGTTTATTATGAGGCTGTTTTTTGGTCCAGTTGTGAGAATTTTTGTTTTCTTTATTTTTGCTAATCTGTACTTTTCTAATATTCCTGTTCCCCTCATTTAAAAGATGTAAAAAGTGAAGTTCAGATTTAGGGAATAATTTGTCCATGGTCACATATACCAGCACTGGGCCTGGAACCCCTCCTTCTAATTCAGTATCTTTCCAAATAACGAACCTCATTTTGGTACCAGAGTTGATTCATTCATCATCTGAGGTTACTTTTGTCCACCACCCAGCAAACTGCCAGTTGGGTTCTTATGTCTTCTATGAGTGCAAGGAATGCACATGGACTGTATACACTCAGAGGAAACATAATTGTCCAGTCTGCTAAAAATCATACAATATTTTTTAATATCATTTGCAAGTCCTTTTTGTATATAGATATATCTAGGAACAGATCCTTAGAATCAATGCTTATATTTTAAATATGTTTATATTTTAAGTATTATATATATATATATTAAAGGTATTCAGGGTGTTGTGGGAATCAAATAGGAGATAATTAACTCCTCTGGGTGGAAATGAGACCCTGTTTCTCAAGGTCAGACATTTGTGCAGGTTTAAATTGATGATTAGGCGTTCATCTGAAAAGGATAAGAGGAAGAGAGACTATTTAAGGAAGAGGAAATGGTGTTTTAAAAGACTGAATTGTGCAAGGGTTTGGTGCTCACAGGAGAGAGCAGGGATGCTTGGCATGGCAAGGATGGGGTAGATGGCAGATGAAGCTAGAACTGAGAATAGCGAAGAGATGGGGCCTGCTTAAAAAGGTCTCTGAAGGCACAGCTAAGGATTTTGACTTTGAAGGCTTGTGGGGTGAAGTTGTGTATGACCTGTTCAGTTCTTTCTCTCAGTCTCTCCTTTTTAATTCTGCTAATGAGTCGGTTACTATGCCTAACGCTTGAATATCTGGTACCAGGGGTTTTGGAAGCCTTGTGGAAATGGTTGTAATCAATCAGAACAGCATCTCTGTCCTGGAGAGGTGGATGAGGAAGGCCTCCCAAGGGACAGCCAAGCAGGTGGGGGAGATTATTGCCTGGTCCCCTGGATGATACCACCCATGGAGAGCTTCCTTCTCTCTCTCTCTGGCCATGGCATTTGGCAGGCAGAATACCCAAGACATTTCAGATCCACTCTCTCATTCAGGTCCATGGTTCTATGAGGACTGGAGGAGTTTATCTTCAGGGTGGGGGCATTTTAAGTTAATACATGATTTTTGGTTTTTGACTTTTTAAAAGGATGTATGATTAGCTTTTTGCTGCACAAGAAACTACATTAAGACTTAATGGTTGAAGTAATCATTTCTTCAGTGATTCTCCAGGCCGACACTTTGGTCTAGTCTGGGCTGGACTTCTGGATGGCCCTGGGTTTGGTTGAGCTCAGCTGGTCTCCTTCATGTGTCTGTGTTCGGTTGTGAGTTGGTTGTGACCGAATGATGTGTGTCCTTTAAGTGGGACATCTGAGCCAATAGAGGTCTTTTTCTACACGGACTCTTATAGCAATCTAAGAACAAGGACAGAATCCTTACAAAGCCTCTTAAAGTCTAAACTTGTTCAGTGCTCCTTTTACTGCATTCTGTTGGCCAAAACAAGCCAAAAATCCAGCCTGGATTCAAGAGGTAAAGACTAGACTCCACTTCTTTATGGTACAGATTACAAAGACATGGATACAGGGAGGGGAAAAATGATGAACTTTGCCACTCTAGCTATCTGACTTTCATCACCAGAGAGAGTTGATGATTAGGGTTATTGCTTTATGATAAATAGGATATGAAGAAAATTTGTGTCCAAAGTCAATATTCATGGAAGAACATGTGTTTTCACAGCATTATCTATTTAATCCTTAAAAATAATGATTCTCTTCCCCTTCCTATTGTACACAATGCAGAAACAGGCACATAGAAGTTAGGTAAAATTAGGTGACTTACCCAAGAGTTTGTAAACTTAATATATGGGCTTGTTGGCCTGCCTGTAAGTCTTGAGCAACTGCTGTGGTCCTATTCTGTGGTAGTTTGATGAGTTGAAGGGGAGCAGGAGAAGGAGGGTGAAACTGTTGGGTTCACTGCCACCCTCCATCTCTCTTCAGTCCATCTTCATCCTTGGGGACTGGCACCTTGCCCTACTTTGTAGGCTTGCTTCCATCTTCCCTGTGGGTTGACTGTTTTTTGAGTGGACCTAAAGACTCATTGTGTTCATGAACAGTCATTCATGAAGTTAGTTTCTAACTAGTCAGACATATAACTTAGAAGTCCCCTAGGCTGAGGAATGTACCAGAGTCTGTTGCCTTTCTTGCAGTGCAGGGTGTGTGTGCCTACAGGGGAGGAGAGGGAAGAGGACAGGATGTGTGCAGATGAAATACACACACACACACACACACACACACACTGTACCAGACATAAACTAGGGAGAGAAGCCCAGAAGATGATCTCTCAGATGCTGGAGTCAGACTCATTGCATTAGCTGTATCAAGAGAGAAACACTTGCTAGGCCATGAGTAGGCAGAGAAGCCATTTCTCTGACTAAAACCTGCTGGAAGCCCATGGAGTTATGGAGGCCTGCTACAAGGTACTTTTAATGGCTGGAGTTGTGCTCGGAGTGGAACCCGGCCTCTGGAGCTTGGTAGGCTCAGGGCTCTGGGTTCTCCGAGGTGTGGAATGAGATGTAGCAGCCATAGGAAGGCATCTTGTTCTCAGAACCAGAGCGGGTTGGACTTGGCGGTAGCCTGGCTTGTGGGTAAGTGAGAAAGTGGGGCTAGGCAAGAACAAGGCAATGAAGAGGGTCTGAACTGACCTCCAAAGTATGGTCATGTCCAGAATACCCAGGTGGTAAAGGTCCAGGTAGTAGCTATGATAGAGCATCACTGCAAAAACAAGACCCTCATTGAGACAGAGTGACACACAGTACTTATGACAATGAGCTCAAATAAAACAAGGATCAGGAAGGAGGGTGCAGGGCCAGACTGCGTTCCCTTCTGTAGTACACAGGTGACTACGAGTCAGAACGAACTCAACTACAACAAAGTAGAGGTGACGGTATCAAGCACAGCTGGTTTTGACCCAGTGACTGTGGGCAGTTGCCCTCCCTGCTGTGTATTAGAAAGCCCATGTCTAAGTCTTTCGTGTGGTCTGCCATGCTGTTCTGACCCTGCTTGCTTTCATTTCTCTCTCCCCAGAGCTCATCTCTTGTCCTGGATGTAAGTGTGTGTACCTTACCAGGGATGTAACTGAACATTTTTTTCTGCAGTGCTTTCCTAGCGGGCAACCCAAGATGGCCAGGGTAAGTTGGGACAAGGTAAGATGCCGTTCAAACTTTGCTTACTTTTCTTGGGCCCAGGTGTATCCACCCATTTCCTCATTTGACTTTTTACCCCTCTGTCGGTTTGTCCATACTCCATCCACCCATCCATCCATCCATGAAATATATCTTTGAATTGGGGAAATCCAAGTGGGAATTTTCTATTAAGTAAAAATTGCTATTTCTCCCTTGTGTAAATGTTTTGAGCACAAGGTGAAGATATCCCTTTTTAATGCATCTAGTACTGCTCCAAGGAGCTAGCCGCATGATCAGAAGTTTAAAACCACCAGCTGCTTTGTGAGAGAAAGATGAGACTCCTGTAAACGTCTCAGTCCCAGAAACCCCCCCGGAGCAGTCCTACTCTGTGCTGTGGGATCCTGTGAGTCAGAATTGACTGGATGGCAGTGAGTTTTATTGTGTAGGTCCCCACTCCTCCCTTAAAGTTCTTTTTTCTCTTGGCATCACTGCTCTCTGGTGGTCGTGAAAGTGACCCAGCCTTGCTTCTGGAGAGCTGCTGCTGGATTTGAACCGCTAAGCCCGTGTGCTGCAGTCCCGCACTCACCACTTACGCCACCGGGGCTCAGTGTCATCCCTTACAGCTCTTATTGAGAAAATACAAGTACTGAGTTTTTATTTAAAATTTTACTTTTTTAATTATCACTAGCCTGGATTAAAATTTATTTCCCCCAATGTGGATCAATCTGGCTATATATAACAACTAACACGCTTTTCCTGAGTTCCTGGATTTTTTTTTTTTTTTTGGTGGTATCACTGCCCTAGGAAACCCAGCCCTGCTCCTAGAGAGGTGATGCTGGATTTAAATCATCAACCCTGTGGGCCGCAGTTCGCACACAACAACTACACCACCAGGGCTCAGCCAATTTTTTTATTTTTATTTTTTTTGTGGGCATCACTGGAGTTATGTAACATACTGATAGATGCTCTCACCCTTATGGTATCTGTGGTTATCACCCATTTACTTTATCTCATTCATATCGAATGCCTGGCTTGTGCCTGTGCTGGGTCCCAGGGAAACAGAGACCTGAGTTCTTTACGCTGAGGAGTTTAATTAATAAAACTTGTCTCTCTGTTTCTGTCTAACCCCAGAATCTACATCAGTTTGGTGCCCTGTATGGTTTAGATTGAATTGGCGGAGCTATGCACTTGGTAGCCAGGAGCCTGCCAGTGTTTAGTATGTATTTTAAAGTCAAAGTAGAAAAAAAGCATGCAGTGATTGGGTCTGCTCTCTTGGACTGCCCTTCAAACGGCACACAATGCTATGTATTGTGGGATTTGGTCTTGGCTGGCCAGTTGGTTCTCTGAATCAATCAGGGCTGCAGTCTGCTGATTTCAAACTGTTACTTGCTATTGCTTTCACCAGGAGAGTTTCCTTGGAAGCCTGAGAGATAAAACAGATGAACTGCTCTGGTTGAGGCGACTGCTGGCCACAGTACTCTGCCCTTTTTTGCCCCCCTCTTGTCCCTGCGGTGGCAAGTTATCCCCAGTCATAGCTAGAAGCCACTAGAAAAATGAGGCCACCCTACTGACTGCCCCTCAAGACAAAACTGATCCCCCCATTTCACCTCCATCTCATTTCACCCTTTGACACAACTGCCCCCACCCAGTGTGCTTCTGACTTCTGCTTTGGCATGTGTTTTCTGTACCCAGGTTACCCTGCTCCCGTCATGGGCAGCAGGTCCCTACTCACGGTCAGCATCCTGCGCCCACACTCCCAGGCTGGACAAGGGGACTTTCTTCGGCTTCTCCTTCTCTGCTAGCATCCACACACAGTGTCTTATTCATTCCCTCATCAGCACTTCCTAAGTCTTCTCTGTGAGCAGAGAGTGCTTGTTCCCACTCAGTTCTAAGAATGGAGCGGAGAAGTTTTGAGAAGCTTACTTAGTGAGTGGATATCTGGCCCTTCAGTTTCCGAAGGCCAGGTTCATTGTGGCCCACTATTTTGCCTCCCCACTGAATTTGTTTAAGGACACTAAAGTTGTGTTAGCTCTGGGAATTTTTTGTGCTATGTATTTATGTATGTATTTTTTACAAGATAATAGTAGAATCTCATCTTCCAATTTCCCATGTTTCAGAGTGTCTGGACCTTGTGTTTCATGCTTCTGAAAATTTGTCCATGAGCGCTACCAGTTGACTCTGTTGCTCATAGAGCTTAGGGGATTGGTAGTCACTCGCCACTTCTGGCAGGCAGGACTCCTGGCAAAGCAGAAGGCCAAACAGTTGCTGTCATAGCTGGTAGCAGGAGGGAGAGATGGCTTCCCAGACCCCCTTGCTTCCTCCCTGAGTTAGTGGAGGTTGTGTGGAGAGGGTCAGAATATAAAGTGGCATATAGAAGGGAGCTTAAAATGTTTGTGGAAAAATCCTGCTATCCTTTCATTCAATTTTTTCCACAAACTTTCTGAAAGCCCTCTCACATACATTATACTATATGTAGTGTATTTAGTTGACAAGAACATATGGTAGTGTAGTTTGAGGAGGTGAGGTTTGGTCCCAACCTAATAGCATACCGAAAAGAATACTGCCCAACTTCCTTTGAAGTTCTTTTTCTGATGTTTTATACCAACAATGGCAAGATGCTTGCTGACCAAATGAACGGGCAAACGAGAGGACTAGGTGCTCTCAGGGCAGGCTTTCCTCAGTCATGGAAACACACCCTGAGAGTTGGCCTGGAGAAATAGTGTCAGTTCCCTTGAAACCCACCATGGAGGTGCTCCCCTCTGAGATGACTTTTGAACCTTGAGTCTTGAGAAAACTAGTTTTCCACATCCTCTTTACGTCAAATTGTAGCTCTAACCTTGGACATTCTGTTCTCTTGAAGCATTCTGCATTTGTACATTAAACAGAAACACCAACGATCAGCCTAAAGCCACCTATGCTTTAGGATATATTAGTATTGTTTCCATTGTCCTTCAAGCCAATGCTGTTTGAAATCCTTCATGACTGTTTTCTTATCTTTACTGTTCTGGAACCTTTCCCGTGGAACTGTATGAGGTTATTTCAAAGGGTGCATGGAAAAATGGAATGAAAAGATACTGTAATTCCAACACTCAATTTTTGAATTCTCTTTTATACATACTTTCTCTTATATTATTATTGAGGCCTGACTTTTTTTTTCTTTTTCTGGGGGAGGGTCTCATATCATTATTAGCAGGAAGAATCTTTTTCTTCTTGTTTAGAACATTTTTGACTCCAAATTTAAAATGTTGCTCCCATTTATGAAATGTATATTAAATCACCTTCAATCAATATATTATATTATTTATTATATATTATTATATTATAAATTATTGACTTAATAGGATTTTTTTCCCATGGCCATAATTTATTATCTCACCATAAGGCACAGTACACAGAACTTTGAAGGGCCGATGACTTAATATGATTTTTAACAGTCTGCATGTACTCTTTCTTGGCTGTCTTTGATCATCTCTTCTGTGTAGTTTTCCCTCTAGGGATCCCTCTTCCTTACAGGCACATTGGATTTTCTGCTTTGCTCATGTGTTCTCTCTGTTACAATGTCTGCATGTCATGCAATAGCTACTCTCCTGTCACCTCTTGGTGCAGCCTTTCTTATCCACTCTGGGGCCGAGCCCAGGGAAACCTCTCTCTCCTTAGCACCAGGCACGGCCTTTTATGACTACATTCTCCATTCCTTAAAGTATGCCACCCTGGCTAGCCTGCAAGTGCCCTGGAGGCAGGTCCCTGACTTATTTCCTTAGATGCCCTCAGGCTCAACAAAGGACCAAGCTAGTGAATAGCCCCTGTTGTCATTGTTAGGTGACACAACCCATTGTAAGGCAGAACAAGAGGCTGCGTGTCCTGGGCACCCTCACGTTGGCATGTTTCAGCCTATTGCTGTAGCCACAGCACCAGCCTGTCTTTTTGCGAGTCGTCCTCTTTTCCCACTGGTCCTCTGTAAGGCAGACGTCTTTCTCCCTCCAGTTAGCATGTCCAAAGAATGAGATATAAGTCTTGCCACCCTTGCCTTTAAGGAGCTTTCTGGCTATGCTTGTGAGACAGATAGGTTCGTTCTGGCAGTTCCTGATATATTCAGTCATTTTTGCCAGCAGCCCAATTCAAAGACATCAATTCACCCCAATTAGTCACAAGGGTACTCTCTGGTACAAGGTCCCCCTGCCATTCCCTGGCAGCTCTCCAGAATGGGCCGACCTTTAAATGGGGGAGGGCCCAGCCTCAAGACCCCAGTCGCCAGGGTACTTGCTGATTTCTGTACTTGACTTGCCTGTGACCCCAGAACTCTCTGCTTCCAGAATTGCTCAGAGTGCAAGGAGAAGAGGGCGGCACACATCCTCTGCACCTACTGCAACCGCTGGCTGTGCAGCTCCTGCACCGAGGAACACCGGCACGGCCCTGCCCCAGGGGGCCCACTCTTTCCCCGGGCCCAGAAGGGGTCCCCAGGTACCACACCTCCCTCTCCCCTCCAGCCCCCATGGCCCAGGTTGGTATGGAACTCTATCCCCTGGACAAGAGCTCTCTGACCTGGTTTATTTGTCCAGGTAGGATGGGGTGGTCTCGGAACTCACCCCAAAGGAGCAGTTTCCTTCAGAGTCAAAGGGGGCTATCAGGCTCCCTCTGTGGGAGTGGGTGCATGTGGGTGAGAAAGCTCCGGGGGTTCGGAATGATCACAGAAGCTAGTCAAGTTCCCTCCCTCCAGTCAGAACATCCAGACCAGACTTTTCTTTTTTTGTTTGTTTGTTTGGGCATCACTGCCTCTGGTGGTCGTGGGCGCTACCCAGTGCCGCTCCTGAGAGCTGCCCTGGGTTTGAACCACCAAGCCCGCGGGCTGCAGTCCTGCACTCAACCACTTACGCCACCGGGGCTCAGCCCCATACTTTTCTTTAGTTACTTGATTAATCTTTCTTCTTGGATTGGGTCTGTCCATTTGTCCTTCCAGCACCATCTTTTTAAAATGAAAATCTTCTTCAAAAATCTTTTCTAAAAGTGCTTGATGATGGGAGTGGTTTCACCTTTGTGCAGCTCCTGGGAATTGGCGTTCTTGACCTCGTGTTGATAGCTGGGGATCTGGCAAGCCCGGGTGGCGGACTTCAGCCACATCATAGCAGAATCCAGGCCAGTGAGGAGGTTTAGGTTGAGTTTTGGAGGATTCCTTGCTCTGCAGGAGACTCACCTGCAGTAGGATCGAGTACCCTCCCCAGCCTCAGGGGGATGGGGGGCCATAGGCTGCATAGTAGGCAATGGTGGGCACATCCAGAGAGATGCCAGAAATGACAAATGCAGCCTGAAGCTGCATTTTCCTTTGCTTCTCTGGACCTTCATTGGCCTGGGACAGGCATCTTTCCTCTGAGTTCTATGTCTTTTGGGTGCCCATTGAGGGCTGAGAGCGACTCAGTGACTTTAACCTGAGAGGTCTACCTCAGCTCGAAGGGCTGATTTTCTTCCCCTTCTCTGACAGGAGTGAACAGTGGTTCCGGGGACTTCACTTTGTACTGCCCTCTACATACACAGGAAGTGCTCAAGCTGTTCTGCGAGACCTGTGACGTGCTCACATGCCACAGCTGCCTCCTGGTGGAGCACAAGGAGCACAGGTGCGACGGGCTGCCCGAAGCCAGCGCAGGGCTGGGGAGAGCTCTGGCTCTGGGCTCTCCCAGTACAGCCGCAAGCCTGCAGTCCCTGGGCTGAGCTCAAGGCTTTCTTTACTACTGTTGAGAGGCGGCCTGACGGGCCCAGAGCCGGCAGCAGCCCTGACTGTGTGTAGCTGTAGCTGCAGCCCCGGCAGCCGGGCTGAGCTCTGTATGGTGGAGATCCTTGTTTGGCTGTCCTTCCCAGCCCAGGCGCAGCCCCTCAACTTGCTCTCCCCTTCCTCCTCCCCTAGGTGCAGACATCTTGAAGAAGTTTTGCAAAACCAAAGGATGCTTCTGGAAAGTGTGACTACCCAGGTGGCCCATAAGAAATCCACCCTGCAGACATCTGCAAAGCAAATTGAGGACAGGTAGCACAGGCCAGCCCCGTCCAGAGTGGGGAACGGTTTGTTTCCTTACGTCCTCATTTGCAATGTCAGACTATCAGCTGCAGAGCTTTTGAAGTGGACGTGTCATTAATAGATGTGGGGGAAATGTCCTAAAAGGTGTTTTCTCCTGGCCTTAGAGGTCCAAGGGCCAGAGAAAGCGGAACTATCTTAGGGCCAGCACCTGGTCCCTGAGGCTGACCTCTGTGACGGTAAACAGAGTGAGTCTTGGCCAAAGCCCGCTCTTCAGGTGATCATGAACTAGCCAGACACAGGTGATTGAGAACAAGGCACACAGTAGATATTGGGGAAGAAATTGCTGTTAGTCATGCTGGTGTGGTCTTAGCTAGACCCCCTGGTTTTCATGCAAATCTACCAATGACAGGTCTTCACTGGTATTTTACATAGGCAGTATTAGTAAATGCTGAGAACTTTTGTGCCAGGCACTGAATTGGGCATGATATCCACATTATTTTGCTCAAATCTTACTGTTCTTTGAGGTAGGAATTACCTCCACATTATTGGTGAACTGATGTGAGTCATGTTCAGAGAATTTAGAAGACCAGTCTGAGATCACACAGATAGGCAGTGGGGTGGGCTTAGAAGTTATATCTGCCTGACTTCAAAGACCATACGTGCCTGTCTTTATTTTTATTTATTTATTTGTATTATTTTTTATTTTTTATGCCTTTTTTTAAAATAGCAGCTTTGTCGCCGTGTAACTTAACATACGATAACCACCCCTCTTTCGATCTAGTGATTTTTAGTATATTCACAGAATTGTTCAGCCATCTCCAGTTTTAGATCATTTCCACTACCACAAGAGGGAACACACACACAAGCACTCTCAGGTCCTGGCAGCTACAGTCTCCTGTTCCTTTTCATGCTCTTTTCACCACAAGTGGTTTTCGAACACCTTCTTCCTTAAGGCAAAACATTGTGTGAGATCATGCATTCATTCTTTCCAACCCTGTTTCTGGTGCTCGTGAATTGGGAAGCGGCTGCTTCGACGTCAATGTGGATAACTAAGTCCTTCCCTCCCAGCCTCTATCTGTGTCATGGAAATCCTTTCATTCTGCTGGCCTGTCTCATCTCAGGGCTGCAGAGTCAGCTGATTCAACCAGTGTCCACATGGACCCCTGGCCCTACTTGGACTCGGTGATCCAAAGGGTGGGTGGTGGGAGGACATGTCTCTCCTCCTCTAGTTGGTATCTGCCAGGCACAAATCTCCATAGGGATCCTCTGAGTCACAGTCTCTTTCCCCTGGTGGGTCTGGAGTGAAGGGCTCACCATACTCTTTTCCGTTCTCTTTACAGGATTTTTGAAGTGAAGCATCAACACAGGAAAGTAGAAAACCAGATCAAAATGGCCAAAATGGTTCTGATGAATGAGCTGAATAAACAGGCCAACGGGCTCATAGAAGAGTTGGAGGTACATCTTATCTGGACAGATGGGGCATGTTAGTGGGCTCCATGCACTCCCTTGGGTCATAAACCAGACACATTTCAAACGATGGGTTCTGAGCAAACTGAACCAGAGTTCACATGTGCCATTCCTTAGCTCTTTGCTGCTCCTTGTATCTTACAATGCCTGCTTTTATTTTGAGAGAGTAGTTCATTGAGGTTTGGGAAGGCATTTCAAACTCCCAGCAGTGCCGTTGTTCTTAAGCAATACCTTTCTGGGTCTGTGTCATACAGGATCATAGCCTTGGAAGAGACAGCCATGAAACAGTTTTCCTTCTTCAGCAAGTTAGGCTCAAGAGATGCTGAAATTCATTCATTTCCTCCTTATCACCTGACCCATGTTTTCCCTATAAAATCTTTCCCCTAATCCTCTATTCTTAACATGACAACACTGCTGTCCTCTCTCAAAGACACAGAGTTATTGGATCTGATCAGTGTTCACAAAGACAAACAGGTCACAGGGTTTCAGGCACCAAGACTTTGTCTCCTTTGCACCCAGGGCATTACTAATGAAAGGAAGCGGAAGCTGGAGCAGCAACTGCAGAGCATCATGGTTCTCAACCGTCAATTTGAGCACGTACAGAACTTCATCAATTGGGCTGTCTGCAGCAAAACCAGCATCCCTTTCCTTTTCAGCAAAGAACTGGTAAGAGAGACGTCTAACTTCTCAACCTATACTCGCAGCAGATCAGAGCTTCAATTCCTGTTCTAGGATTGGTGAAAAGTCCCTGACTTTCTTTAGAACAGATAAACTAAGACAGTAGCCCCACCTATCCTTCCATTAATAAGTAGCACTTATGTTTTTCACCAAATGCTATGTACACAGGGTCCTGACTCACCAATGGTCCTGCCTTCCTCCCTGGCGACTCTCCAGGAAGTGACAGTTCTTGGTCTCTGGTCACAAATTCGGCTATTATCCTAGCAGTGTGTTGTCCATCCCATAGAAAGTGACTGTGGATTGTAAAGGGTGGTGGTGATGAGGGTAAAGAGGAAAGGAGGAGTGTTGGGGATGGTGTTGAAGTCTGGTCTTGGGAGGAGGAGGATGCCCAAGGGAAGCAGCAAGATATCCGAGAGATGTTGATGGGGTCTCCACCGGAGTATGTGGAATTACAGATGCCTGCAGGCTATGTGAGAGGCAATGTCTAGGAGCTACGGGAACACGTGGGCCTGGAAGGGTGAAGAAAGGCTAGGGTAGGAGATAGAGACTTGGGAGTTCCTGAGCTATCGGTAGTAAAACCTTGAAAGGGTGTGTGGAGGAAAAGAACAAGAAGTCTGGACCCCAGAGAAAAAGCATCATTGCCAGCCTCGATAGCAGAAAAAGCTGAGGGAAAAGCAGTAGTCAGAGGACAGAGGAGAAATAGGAGAGTGCCGTCACCAGGACTGACCAGCGTTTCACATTTCGAGTGGCCAGTGTTGTCAGTTCCAAGGAGGTGAAAGATGAGTAGTGAGAGAAGTCTTGAGATGTGGGGATAAGGAACTCCCAAGTGATTTATTTTAAAGTGGAACAGTCAATAGACAGGGTGAAGAGGCAGAAGAGGAAGTGAGGTGAGGAAGTGGAGATGGAAATGAAGAGAAAGAGGGCTGAGCCCCGGTGGCGTAAGTGATTGAGTACAGGACTGCGGCCTGCAGGCTTGGTGGTTCAAATCCAGCGGCAGCTCTCAGGAGCAGCGCTGGGTAGTTCCCACAACCACCAGAGGACAGTAATGCCACCCCCTCAAAAAAAAACATGAGAAAAAACCCCACAGAAATGAAGAGAAGGGAAATAGGTGGCTTGAGGAGGAAGCAGAGTTGTGAGGAAACAGTTAAAGGAAAACACATGCCCACATGTCTGTTAGGGGAGAGGTTGAAGAAAGAGATGTGGAGGAGTTGGCACACTGAGAAGGCAGGAGGAGGTGGGATCTGCAGTGAAGGGTTAGCCTTAAACAAGAGAGATGTACCTTTCCTTTGAGATCAGAGGACAGGAAGGTGTCAATATAATGTGGATAAGTTTGAAGATCCGAGGGAGGTAAGTTGGGAGAAGTTTGCTTTTCCTGGTCTATGTG
>PVJH01023122.1:0-35191 GCA_004026705.1 Nesogale talazaci | reverse complement strand
AGGGAGGATAGCCTAGCCTCTGTACTTCTAGACCCTGAGAAAACTTGGGAACCTGGACTCCGGAGTCCATCGCTGAGTTCTGGCAGAGAAGCTTGCAAGTCCAGGGTTGCTCTGCCCCCATGGTTTTAGCTCTCTACCAGCAGGGCTTCCCTTCCCACGGTTCCATGGTCCACCCTAGTCCAGGGCCCACCCCCACTCAAGAGCAGGACCTGAAGGCCTGCATGCAGGGAATGCATCAGTCTTAATCAGAAGAAACTCCGGGATGAGGGACTGGATGGGCAGGACCATGGAAGACTGAGCTCTGGAGTCTTCAGGAAGGAGCTGGTTACTTGTTCTAAAATGGTCGTTTCAGGTCTCCTCATCTAATTACAGGAGGAGGAGAGAGAATCAGCATCAGAATCAACCCAAGGCTGCTTCTCCTCTTTTTCCTTTTGACATCCATGTTTCTTCCCTCCAGCCTTTTTTACCAATGCTGACACTAGTTGCCCCTCCTGTGGCAGTCTTTACTTCTCTATTAGGTTCACTCATTCATTATGGTGGGCCCACAATAGGTGACAGACCCTACTCAAAATTATGGGGTTTATTGGCGGAAGTAACAGGTTGCAACTAGGGAACAGAATCAACGAGGTAACAGGCACAACTCAAGAGGCAGAAGACAGTCCCTCAATCAGGGCAGCTTCCAATTTTACTCCTTGTGTTCGTCTGGGTAGAAGAGAAACATTCATAAACACTCATATGGACATAAAGGAAAGATTTATATATGAGAGGAATGGGGCTGAGCCCCAGTGACATAGTGGTTGTGTGTGAGACTCCGGCCCACAGAGCTGACAGTTCAAATCCAGTAGCAGCTCTCCAGGAGCAAGGCTGGGCTTCCGAGTCCCACCAGGGCAGTGATGCGACAAAACAAACAAACAAACAACAATAAAAGAGGAATGGAACATTGAGGAAAGCATCCCAACCCAGTCCAGTCCAAGGTCATAAGCCCGATATTAGCCCATAGGTCTGATGCCAGGCTATAAAGTCTTCAGACCCACGAAACATGTGCAATGACTCCACAGCAATCACAAGCCAGTCGATGCTGAGTCTTATTTAACCAGTGGCAGTGACAGCATCCCGATGGTGGCAGGGGTCTTCCCCTTGGCTCCACATTTCCAGGGCTCAGGGTCCATCAACAGTATCCACTGGCAGTAGAAGCATCTCAGCGCTGGTAGGGGTCTCCCTGGGCCCTCCCAAGCATCTCAGTACTGCCAAGAGTCTGCATGTGGCTTCTTCAGCTCCTCCAGTCTCCAGGAATCAGGATTGATTAGCATGTTGTCACCTCATCTTGTCAGTAGTTTCCCTCCAAGGAACTGAGTATCTAGTCTCACCTCAATGGGGGAAATAACACGAGATTTCCCAGAATCCTCAGAGAAAGCCATGCCCACACAGAGGTCTCACAGGCTATCTCCAGATTGAGAGGCTAGACTCCACCCCTACACTCCCAGTCCTGAAATTGATACCAAGTCTATGACGGCCACACTCCTCGTTCTCAGCCGGACCCACCTCACACCCTTGTGCTGGCTCTGCCCACACATGCTCAGAGGCCCCTCACTCTGCCAAGGAAGCCGCCAGCCCGAAGGCATTCCGGTCTGTTCCATGGGTGAGCAAACCTACTGCAGCCAACTTGGTCACCGGGCTGGGGAACCCACTGTTACCTTGCCAGGCTAGTTTCCAGAGCTACAACTCTCTCCGGGGTCTAGGAGGGCCTCAACCTAGGGACCTCAGATTCCAAGTTTTAATTGGCAATGAGAATGACCATTAGGGTCAATTGAGACACACACCAGAATATGAGGTGAATTTGATCTGCCTTGAACAGGTAGCAGTTGAGGGTCCCCCATGCCTCATTCAGGTGACAATAGGGGGACCCTTTTCCCTCCCTGGCTACCCTAGTTCTCATCTGGGGAGTCAACCAGGTGGGGGTTTGAAAGTGTCAGTGTTTTGGGATCAAGTATTCCTCTTGTCCAATATAGCTCTGACCGCTCTAGACCACCATGGCCTTCTCCCCTCCTTGAATCTACTTGTCAGCTTTGACCGCCTGCAGACAAAGAGTGCTCATTTCCATAATGATGTGAGAGAACCCAACTGTGCTGGGAATTGGCTATTACCCAAGGCCCAGCTTCCTCATCCTATCTCATTCAATTTCATCACTCAAATGTCAGGTGAAAAGACCCTTCACTCTGCACTTTGATTGTTAAATGATGGTTTTCTTTGTTATATTTTTTAAGGCCCGATCAGTCTTGGTTGTGTCCAGACTGTGTTAGTGTGGGTAGACTAGAGAAACAAATTTCTAAACACTCATGTGTATAAGAGTTTTATATACAAGAGCAACTGTACATTAAGAAAACATCCCAACCCAGTCCACTTCAAGGTCATAAGTCCGATATTAGCCCATATGTCCAATACCAATCTATAAAGCCCTTGTCAAGCTCATGAAGCACATGCAACGAAGCTGAATGCAGGATAATAATCACAGGTCAGTGGGTAGAAAGTCTTTGGATCCAGTGGTGTTGAAAACATCTCAGCACTGGCAGGGGTCTCCACGTGGCTTCTCTAGGTCCAGGTTTCAGGCCTATCAAGGTAGGTCCATGTGGCTTCTCCACAGGGATGTCTTGCAGGGAGCCAGCCTTGTCACTCAAGTGTCTCCAAGGGAGTGAGCGAGATCGTGTCTCCCTCCTTCAAGAAGGAATTGCCACATTTCCCAGAATTCTAAGAAGGCCACGCCCACACAAAGGTATCATTGGCTAGTTCTAGATTTACGGGCTAGACTCCACCTCTACATTCATAATCCTCAAACTGACACCAGATTAGGTGACTGCCACACAGACCCTAATCATTTCAGAGTTCAGAGGAGTACAAGTGCTAATGAGGAAAATTGCTCAGGACCAACAAACTCTGGGGTGAGGGAACAACAAGAGATCTGAAAATGATGGTGAGGAGGCCTTGTGGGATTTGATGGAGTACAATGTATCCAAAAGGAACGAGCAGAGGGTCAGCAAGATAGTGGGACAAGAGAAAGTTGAAAGGAAATAGGGGAACAAAGTAGGAAGCAAAAGCTATTTATATAGGTACAGTGATAGGGATGTATATATGTAAATATATTAATTTATAATGAATGGAGGCCAATGTGCATACATTTGTACATTAAAGTATTAAGATGGCAGAAAGATTTTGGGCCTCTATTTAAGGACACAAGAATACTTTGTTCTAATCACCTGGCACTCTTTGATACCTTCCCAACATGATGATTGAAGACAAAATGGGCGCATAAGCAAATGTGATGAGGAAAGTGGATGGTACCCGGCTATTGAAACATATAGCTTCTGAAGCCTTAAAGGTTTGAAGTTAAATATGCAGCCATCAAGCAGGGATACAAATAAGCCCACATGAAAGAAGCACACTAGCCTGTGTGATCATGAAGTGTCAACAGGATCAGGTATCAAAAAATGCAAAACAAACAATTATACTGATGTGAATGAGGGGGTTTGGAGTGGAGACCAAAATCCCATCTGTAGACAATTGAACATCCTCCATCTGCCTCATGAATATATAGTTTCCTTTCATGGTCATGAAAATGTTCTGGAAAAAAATAAAGAAAATGTCCTGGGGCTGAGCCCCGGTGGCGTAGTGGTTGTGCGCGGAACTGCGGCCCACTGGGACGGAGGTTCAATTCCAGCAGTGGGGCTGGGCCTCCTACTCCCACCACTGGACAGCAGTGATGCCCCCCAAAAAAATGCTAAAAAAAAAAAAAAGAAAAGAAAATGTCCTGGTACTAGATAAACGGGGTGGTTGGGCAACATTGTATTCATTTTTAACACAGGAAGGCCACTATGGCACCAGGGCACACAAGGGCTACAAAAGCTAGATTATGTAAGACCACTGAATGGTACACTTTCAATTGATTAATTTTATGTCATGTGAATATCACTTAAACTTTAAAATAAATAAAAATGCAGGTTAGTGAGTCTCATTCCCATCTATTCTGACTCAAGCAAGTTCAGAGATTAGGAAATGGTGTGAATAGTTGTCTCGGGGGGTGGGGGGACTCTTATAGAGGGAACCATGTGACAAGGTAAAACTTGTTTGATTGGCTGACACTAAAGGAATGATATCCTTGTCTTACAGTGAAAAAAATGGTTAAGGAGAAACCACCCAGCTGATAATGGATGATGTTCAGAGAAAAACAAAGAATGTTGCAAGTAAGGGTGCCATGAAGGAACATGGAAATCGGTTGAATTACAGTTTCATTGTTTGTTTGGTCAAGTATTTCATTTTTTTTAAGGATAGAAAAAGCCCCATTAAGGATATTAATGAGCCCCAAATCTTCTTTAGATACAGGAGGTTTTTGTTTATTTTATTTTACTATTATTTTTAATCATTTTATTGGGGACTCATACATCATTTTTCACAATACATAAATACATATATTGTGCCACGCTTCTTTGCATGCCTGCTGCTGCCATCATTCTCTGAACCTCCACTTTTCCATTGGAGCCCTTGACATCAGCTTCTCATCTTTTCCCCTCCATCCTTGCTCCCCACTTCCCCACCAACCCTCAATACTTTATAAATTATTAGTGTTTTGTCATAACTTACACTGCCGATGTCTCTACTCGCCCTCTCTACCAATGTCTGTCCTCCTGATAGGTTATGTGTAGATCCCTGTAGTTGGCTCCCCGTCTCTACCCCACCTTCCTCCACCTGTCTAGTAGTTCCACTCTTACTACTGGCCCCAAGGGGCTCATCTGTCCTGGGTTCCCTGTATTTCCATTTCCCATCTCCACCTGTGTACCTCCTCCAGTCCAGATGGATTTGTAAGGTAGAATTGGGACCATGATAGTCGGGGGTAGGAAGCCTTCAGGAACTAGAGGAAAGTTGCATGTCTCATCGCTGCCTCACTGCACCTTGACTGGCCTGTCTCCTCCCCATGACTCCTCTGTGAGAGGATGTCCAATAGGTACAGGAGTTTTGAACTCAAATACTTAAAAGAGGAAACAAGTTAAGATTGTATTATTATCATTCTTAGTAAGATATTGCAAAGCGAAACAGCTTGGAAAAGAAGGGAAAGGAGGTGCCAAGGAGGAGGGGTGAAGGAGGGGGACAAAGAAAAGGAATTAAGTTGATCAAGTGGAATTATTCTTTTGTTGTTATTGTTTTGTTTTTAATTCTCTGGAAATTTGGAGGCCTTGCAAGCACGGCTCGTGTCGGCAGGTGATTTTCCGAACGTGTACAAAAGGGAACTCAGAGACATTCCCTCCAGTGTGACGGAGAAGCTGCGCTGGTCCCGTACCACGTGGAGCAGCTGAAGCCGCATCCACATCCTCTGTGGCGGTGAGCTAGCGCGATGAAACCGTCTTCCCCGGGATTGTTCTCATTTCCTTCTTTCGGCATCTGGCCGCGCCTGGTTCAGCAACTTGAGGAAGTCCGATGGTTTCGCCCACATGTGCATGTGAATGTAGCCTTCGAGGCACTTGAGGTGGTTGTGGGAGGGAACAGCCAGAAGGTGAGGTAGCCAGTGTTGTCGCCCACAGCAGCATCCGTGTCTTTCGGCTCCAGGATCGGCTCCCAGTGGCTGAAGAGAGGCTGTGGGGCTGTGGGGCTGGCTCAATGGCCTTCTTTGAATTCCTGCATGAACACTTTTCCAGTGACTACATCATCATCGTCTTTAAACATCGTGCTAAAGACTACTGTGACTCTTTTTTTTTTAGATTCAATGTACATGATCTCATCGTCCCAATAATAGATAACTTCCCAGTTCTCTCCTTCCTTGCCCTTTTCTTGGGATTGGAAGCATTCCTCAAAGACAGAGGCAAAACAATCCCCTTTCAATATGCCAGCCTGACTGTGTGAGTCCCAGTAGACTAGAGAAACAATTTCATAGACACGCATATGGATATAAGGGAAAGGTTTATATACAAGAAGAATGGGGCATTGAGAAAGCATCCCAACCCAGTCCAGTTCAAAGTCATAAGTCCAATATTAGCCCATATGCCCAATACCAGTCTATAAAGTCTCCTTCCGACTCATGAAGTCACAGACCTGTGGGTGCAGAGTCCCGGCGCTGGCAGGGGTCCCCTCATGGCTCCTCATTTCCAGGGCTCAGGGTCCATCAGAAGTATCCATTGATGATAGAAACATCTCAGCACTGACAGGGGTCTCTCTGTGGCTTTTCCAGCTTCAGAGGTCTGGTTCCATCAGGGTAAGGTCGTGTGACTTCTCCTCCGGCTCTTCCGGTTTCTTGGACGCTGCCATCTTATCTTGTCAGTGGTTTGTCTCCAGGAGAGAGTGAAGGCTCTCTTCTCCAGTTGGGAAATACCGCGCAACTTCTCAGAATTCTCAGGAGAGAGCCATGCCCACAGAGGTCTCATTGGCTCTCTCCAGACTGACAGGCTAGACTCCATCCCTAGACTCTCAATCATGAAATTGACATCAAGTACAGGACTGCCACACTGACATATAATGGAATCCTTGGAGGAGGGCAGATTTTCAAGGTCACATAGCAAAGAGACGTCCTGATCCTGCATTTACCAAAAAACTTCCATGCACCCTCTTTAGTCACTTGTCAGCACCGTACGCCTGAAGTTCCTTGTATCAGAGAAATACTGATCATCCCTTTTATTTTGTCTCCATTAGGACTTGAAATATGATAGCGGACCCCATCGAAATCTGCCAAGATTACTTTTAGGGCTTCTGGTTTGTTTCCAACGGCCGCGTTCTGGAACTTGAGCGCTAGTGTCTCTTCGATGATCTATTTCATATTCTTTCATTCATATTTTAAAGCTCTTATAACATCTCATTTTGCATACCTCTTTAACAGTTCTTCTTTAAATATTAACTATGAAATAATAAATACCTTTGGGGATATCTTTATACATATGCTTATATATGTATGCTTATATATAAGAATATATGTTTGCAATATATACTTGTACTTTTTTTTAAGAAAAGAAGGATGTTGCCTCTTCTTCAAGAACAGGCCCAAAGAGTAAACTGTGCTGAATGACAGTTAATAAATTGCCAAAGGAAGAGGAAGTGCAATGAGGAAGGAAGACGCTCTATGAGAGAGAGAAAGAACCAGAGTCAGAGTGGGTACACTGTCCCTGTGGTCTGGATGTCCAAGGGTAGAGAAAGCAATGAGAGATCAAGTCAGTCCCCGGCAGATGGAAATAGCCATCACATTGATTTAACAACCCCCCCCCACAGTTGCCATCAAATGGACCCCAACTCCTGGGGACACCATGGTGTCAGAGTAGAACTGTGCTCTGTAAGGTCTCAGGCTCCATTTGGGTCTGAAGCCAAGTCCATTGACTCAAGGACTCAGAACAGAAGAGTGACTATCCAAAACTACTGGCCATCTAGTTGATTCTGATTCACAATAACGCTGCATGGATCAGAATGGAACCATGCTCTGTAAGGCTTTCAAAGACTGGAAAAGTGATGTGGGAAGTGTCTGACCTCCTTTATCTTCACAAGAGGGCAGGCAGGTCAAGAACAACAGCCCCAGACTGATTCTTAAGAGGTGGAGGACATACAAACTTTCTGACCATCTCTCCCATGGAACTCACTCTCTACTTCTCTCCTGGGTTTGATTATAATCACCCAGAACCCACAGAACATACTCAGAGTTAGAGGGCTTATTAGGAAAGTAACAAGTTACAATTCAGGTTCAGAAACGACCAGGATACAGTTCTTCCAAAAAGAGAGCCTCCTCTCAACTGTGCTTATAGGTTAACTTTCTAACCCACAGCCTCTCAATCCCTCTGCCCTTCTGAGGTAAGTGTTACAAGGTTCTTTGAACTCTGCTGATAAATTCCCAGAGGCACCCCAGTCCACCACGAAGCCTCAGCAAAATGCTCGGCTAAAGGCATTCATTTTAACTCCCAGGATGGGTAAATTCAGCTCCACAAGGCACCTCACTCTACAGCAAACCTTTTGCCTGAAGGCAGGCAGTTTTCATATTTCACGAACTGAGAAGTGTGCTCACAATCTGCAGCTGGTCTCCTGGTTCTGCTGCTGTTGTTTCTGCGTCACTCTTTCTTGCCATCTCAGCAAGGTGTTAGAGCTGTGTGTGTGTGTCTTCTGGGTGAGGTGAAGGAAGTCATCAGTGTAGGAACCCTCAGTCTAATTTTCCAGAAGTGGATTTCCCAGCTCTTTTTTCCTCAAGGTGCCTCTGAACAGACTCAAATCTCTGAGCTATTCGTAAGCAGCCAAGCGGTTGATTCGTTTCATCGCCTGGTGACTCCATGGTGCTGATGGTGACCTTTGATTGAAACTAGAAGACTGGCCAAACCCTGCATTGTCATCTTTATGTCCACTAGTTCTCACCAAAATATTGCTTCCGCGAGTTATCATAGTGCCTTGCTTGAAAAAAAAAAAAGAAGAAGAAGAACACTGAGGTGGAAAGAAGGAAGTTGCCTGTATATATTTGCAAAAGCACTGATGGTCAAGATTTGAACATAGGTCTTACCCAACTCAAAGCACACATATATGATTTCTACTGCCCAGGGGTGTGCTGACAAGTTAACTATTTGTTTTCTTCTCGTTCTTTCTTTTTTTGAAGACAAAAGTGTGCTTATATATAAGTATATATGTTTGCAATAGATTTTGCTGATTGTAAAGATCATGAAGTCCCTAGTGTAAATGTGATAGTAAGGATGCAGATGCAGACTCAAGTTCATTGCAGTACTACTTACAACAGCCCAAAGATGGAAAGAACCAAACCATCAGACAACCAAAGAATGGATCAACCAAATGTGGTATTATACTCAAGTTGGATTACTTTTCAACCATCAGGACAAAGGAAGTCCTGATACATGTCTCCTGCCCCTGATCACCATTCGTTATATTTGGTTCTGTGTATTTACTTATTCTGTTTGGGTTTTTTGAGGGGGCATCACTGCCCCCTGGTAGGAGTAGGAGGCCCAGCCTTGCTCCTGGAGAGCAGCTGCTGGATTCAAACTTCCACCCCAGTGGGCCGCAGTCCCGCGCACAACCACTACAGCACCAGGGCTCAGTCCTTTACTTATTCTATATACTAAGTTCAAACAGCATTTTTCCTTCTGAAATGGATTTATTTTACTCGAATTTCATCCGTGTTATGTGTGTTCATCTGGATTGAGTAGAGAAACAAATTCATAGACACTCAATGTGTATAAGGAAAAGCTGGGCTGAGCCTCGGTGGCATAATAGTCCAAGCCCACTGGCTTGGAGGGTCAAATCCAGCAGCAGCTCTCCAGGAGCAACGCTGAACCTTCCACTCCCACCGGAGGGCAGTGATGCCCCCCCCAAAAAAACAAAACAAAACAGAAAAAGCTTTTTTTTTCCCCACAGCTGTTCAATGATAATTATTCATTGTGGTAGTAAAGTTAGAGAGAGCTTGAGAAAGAAAGAAATAGTAAGAGTTGGACACTTTTCATGGTAGCATGCTCACCTCCGCCCATCAGGTTGTCCACATGTGGAGGGATAGAGAGTGGGGGGTGGGAAGGGATTGCATGAGGGAGAGGGCGTGAGAACGTCAGGTGGGAGGGAGAAGGGGGAGAGAGAGAGAGAGTTGGAAAAGTTTTATATAAAAGGGTAACTGTATAATTAAGAAAACATCAGAGCCCAGTCCAGATCAAGTCCATAAGTCCAATATTAGCCCATATGTCTGATACCAATCTATAAATTCCTCTTCAGCCTCATGCAGCATATACAATGATGCCAAGTGCAGGAAGATCACAGGCCAGCGGGAGGAAAGTCATGTGGACCCAGTGGTGGGGGAAGCATCTCAGCACTGGTGTGGGTCTCCACGTGGTCCCTATAGCTCCAGGGTTCTGACTGCCATCAGCACCGCTCCACGTGGCTTGTCAACAGGACGTCTTGCAGGGAGAATGTGTGTGTCACACCTCCAGTGAACTGTTCATCTCCTTAGTGCCTCCAAATAAGGTCATCGAGCCACGAGCTGACTGACAGTCTAGATGCTAACCCTTCACTTTTAATAGTCTCAGGTTGACAACAGATTGTGTCACTGCCACCTTACGGCATGCATCAGAATTTCATTTCTCAAATATATTCTCTTGTGGATCGTGTCTGAGAATCAGAAATCCGAGGCACTTGGTGTGTGTAAATAAAGCAGTTTGAAAGGAAAGCCTTGACTCTGTTTGTCTACTAAGGAGACCCATGACCCATGATAGAGCCCATGACCCCTGTAGCTGGAGGAGCCATGTGGAAAGCCTGATGCACAAGACTTTGCACTCACTGGTCTGTGATCTTCCTGCATTCAGCATCATTGCATTGTTTTCGAGAGTCTGAAGAGGCCTCTCTTCAGACTCAATACCAATAGATGGGTATCGGACATATGGACTAATGCCGGACTTATGGACTTGATCTGAACTTAGCTAAGATGTTTTTTTCAATATTCAACTGCTCTTGTACATAAACATCTTTCTTATACCCACATGAGTATCTATGAATTTGTGTATAAGGAAGAAAATTTGGGAGCTGAGCCCCGGTGGCATAGTGGTTGTACGCCGGACTGCGGCCCAGTGGGATGGAGGTTCAATTGCAGCTCCACAGGAGCAAAGGCTGGGCCTCCTACTCCCACCACCAGAGGGCAGTGATGCCCAAAAAACAAAATAAAAAGGAAAAAAAAAGAAAAAATTTTTATACAAGCACTGACCCTCCAGCTCCAGGTCACTAGCACAGCTCCATGTGTCTTATCAGCAGGAATGTCTCCCAGGAAGTGAGCTACATATCTCCGTGGCACCTCCAAAATGAGGTCATCAAACTGTGACCTGATTGACAGACTAGACTCCACCCCTCCACAAGTTGACACCAGATTATGTAACTACCACACCTTGATTGCACACCCACAAATATGTGGTGATATGTGATAATTGGGTTGTTTGTGCCAACAAGACTCCCATAGAAATATGTGGGTGGGGCTGAGCCCCGGCGGCATAGTGGTTGTGCGTGGGACTGCGGCCCACTGGGACGGAGGTTCAATTCCACCAGTGGGGCTGGGCCTCCTCCCACCACCGGAGAGCAGTGATGCCCCCCCCCCCAAAAAAAAGAAATATGTGGTGAAAGTTAGTCTGCTAATCATGTCTCAGCTTGATTGGAGGGCCACTGAGATAAATGGCTCTTTGAGGCCCAATCTCTCTCTCTCTCTCTTTCTTCCTGGAAGTAGGTCACAAACTTTCTGTTCCACCTTCCTGTTGGCCAGCCATGAGACTGAGATCTGCCAAAGCCTTGTGATGCTTCCACCATCATTGGATCCACAAGACTCTACACCACCAGCCCGTGATCTTCCCAGATTCTCTATCATTTCTGGCAGTAGCATGTGTCAGAAGAGGGATTTACATACTGGTATTGGACTTATGGACTGGTGTTGCACTCAGGGACTTCTCTGGGATGTTTTTCTTGATATACAATTACTTCTTGTTAAAGTTCTTCCCTATACATCTATGTGTGTTTTCGCCACTGAATTTGTTTCTCTAGTCAACTGTTCTAACACATGGTGGTGGTGGGGAGAAAAAGGTCCTCCGCCATGTTCATCTACCCACTCTCTGCCATAGAGGAGATCAGCCCATAACCACGCTGAAGAACAGAGTAGACCTGCCCCTTGGAGTTTCTGAAACTAAATCTTTACAGTCATTGACAGCCTCATATTTCTCCCAAGCCACAGCTGATGGGTGCTAATTGCTGACTCTGTATTTAGCAGCTGAACTCAAAACCCACTCGTATACTACCAGGGCTGTTCTAGAACAGGAGGCCAACGCTATCCCCAACCATGGGAATAATATCAACAACAGAGGGAACTTGCCAGTGGCAACTTCTCTGTATCAGTCACTGGAACAGCTCTGCTCACATCTCAGCTGCTTCTGTCTCCGGAGCTGGGGTTACCCCAGCATCCCCTGGGTCTTCACATGTGGTTTGGATTCAGCAAGAGGTATGTTTACATGCTGCCTCGCTTCCCCATTTAAACCTCCTTTACCAAGAAGGCTGTCAGAACTGTCAGAACCAGATCTTTTCCTTAGAGCAGTGGTTCTCAACCTTCCTGATGCCACGACCCTTTCTTACAGTTCCTCACATTGTGGTGACCCCCCCCAATCATAAAAGTATTTCTGTTGCTACTTTATAACTGCCATTTTGCTACTGCGATGAATCATAATGTAAATATCTGATGCACAGGGTGTACATTCAGTGTTATAAAGTGAACATAATTAAAGCATAGTGATTCGCCACAAAACAATATGTAGTTATATATTGTGAAATATTCCTGTGTTTTCTGATGGTCTTAGGCGACCCCTGTGACAGGGTCGTCCAACCCCCAAAGGGGTTGCAACCCACAGGTTGAGAACCGCTGCCCTACAGTGAATAAATATCAAAAGAGCCCTAGGGGTGCAATAGTTAAGGGCTCAGCTGACAACTGTTTTAGGGTTCAAAAGAGATCCCATCTCAAGTATAATTTAAAGAGAATATGAAGTTGTTAAAGAGACAAAGACAACAGAAAGACAGAGACATCATTTGGAGGAGGGGAGGCCGCCAACATGAGGGTGAAATGATGTCCAGGGTGTTCATTGAGCTACCAGCCTATAAAGGGCACTGGTGAGCAAAGAAAAGCTGTCACGAAACCGTGATTGGTGGTAGATCAATACATCACAGTTACAGGTGGGACTATAGAAGCAGGATCAGTGATCGGGACAAGTACATTGTTAGCTAGAAGATTGGTCCAGGGCCTTCCAATCAAGACAGTCAGGGCCAGAATGATAGGGCTTAATCTATGTGAGGACTCTGAAAATCAACTTTGGGTGGTCACTGCCATTCATACCCTTTTTGCAAACTAGGGTGCTCAGAATTTAAATTCTAATGCACAACCTAAGGATCAGTGGTTTGAACTCCTGCAGCACTTCCACTGGAGGAAGAACCTTATTTGAATCCCTCTGGGAGACCCAAACCACTGTTTTGACATGTTATAAATCAAAGAGCATAGGATGTTTCTATCAGTGGAGCCAGCCCCTCATATATCATCACAGGTCCGGTAGGCACAATTGTACAATGATAATTAATAAAGCTTTTATCAAAGTCATAGAAAGTATGAAAGAGAGAGAGAAATAGTGGTGTCAGACACATTCTATGGTAGCATGCTCACCTCAGCTCGACTTGATGGTTCATGGAGAGAAGGAGTGAGAGAGAGAGAGAGAGAGAGAGAGAGAGAGAGAGAGAGCTGGAGGAGGAGAGGACATGGGGAGAAGGACCAGGGAGGAGAGGGAATGGAATTGGGGGAGAAGAGGCTACCGAGAGAAAGCTCCTTTATTCTAACCAAAGCTTATAAATCTTTTTTTTTGGGGGGGGGCATCACTGCCCTCAGGTGGTGGGAGTAGGAGGCCCAGTCTTTGCTCCGTGGAGCTGGAATCGAGCCTCCATCCCAGTGGGCCGCAGTCCTGCACACAACCACTATGCCACCGGGGCTCAGCCCAGGACTTATAAATCTTTTGAGGACTTGCAAGTCCCCTAATTACAGGTAGGGACATACACCACAGGAAAGAGTTGTGCTATAGGTAATATAGTGATGGGGTGGACCATCTAGGGATATATATACATAATAGGAAGGAGCGTATCAGGGTCTCACATGTGACAAGAAAGGCAGACCCCAGACTCATGATGGCAGCCTAACTTTGGAAGTCATTGAGCATGTCTGACTTGTTCTCTGGCTCTTCATAGAGACCATTAACAGTAGGGTGTGAACCCTGCCTACCAGGACCAGACTGGGGGTTAATCGACTTCAGGGAGAAGTAATCTATTGTAATATAACAGCAGGGGATGAGCCTATCCAGACAGCAGTCAGTCAAACTGAAAGCATCTGATCCTTGGAGGAAACTGAGTTGGGGAAAAGTCTTATATTCATCTCACATGTTTCACTGACAGATGAAAGAGGCCTACACTTCAGGGGTATCAGTCATGACTGGAGGCCTGGCTTTCTGCCATGTAGAAGCTGTTGAATTGGAGAATGTTTTGTTGTGTATATTTTTGCCACAATTTAAAAATATTACACTCATGGGTACAAGGAAGAAGAAAAGATTCTAAAATTGATGGTGGTAATGATTATGCAACTGTTCTTGATATATCTGAACTATTACATTGTATGATATGTGGATGACGTGCCAATATAATTGTCTAAATTTTTTGAAGGTTACACCGAGACACAATCCAATGTTACACAACCACAAAGAGAAATGAAGTTCTTGTGCATGCCCCAATGTGGATGAGCCTTGGAAACAGTTTGCAATTAGTGAAATTAGTCAGTCACAAAAGAACTAATGTCGTATGAGTCTACTTTTATGAGCCACTGTCAATCACATCCCTTCTTTACTTCATCATGGACTGTCTCATGTGAACACCAACCTGTGTCCCTTCTAGCACACATCTTTGAACCGATGTTACAGAAACACACTCACACTGGCTGAAGTTAAATCTGCTTATAGGAAGGATATGTTATTGTTGGGTTCAATCAAATCAATTCTGACTCATAGAGATCCCATGTGGTTGAGGAGAGCTACCCCATAGGATTTTCTTGGCTGTAATTTCTACAGAAGTAGACACCCAGATAGTTGTTCCCACGAGAGTTGATGGGTGGATTTAAACCATCAACTTTCCACTTAGCAGCTGAGCACCGATAGTTACTGCTGTACCGTGGGAGATCAACCACACTGCTTTATTAATAATTAAAGCCTTCATTAAACAGCTGATTTGAGAGGGTTTTGTGGGAGTCCGGGTTGACTAGAGAAGAGATTCACAAATGCTCATAGGTGTGTAAGAAGGAACTTTGTCTCAAAGAGCAAATGATCATTAAGAAAGCCTCCCCGCCCAATCCAGGTCAAATCCGAAAATCCGATAGGAACCCACATGTCCGTTACCAGTCTATAAATTCTTCTGCTGACTCACACAGCATATTCAATGATGCTGAATGCAGGAAGGAAGATCACAGGTCAGTGGGTGGAAAGTATTGTGGATCCAGTGGTGGTGGCAGCACCTCGGTGCTGGCGAGGGTCTCCATGGGACTTCTCCAGCTCCAGGACGCTGGCTGCAGCAGCGTGACTCCATCAGGCTTACTGTGAATTGTATCTCCCAGGAAGTGAGCAAGGGTCCTTAGTGCCTCACTTCCAGGGAGTGAGTGAGCTAGCTATTATCTCCACAGGGCTTCCAAATGAGATCATCAAGTTGCAACCTCTTACTCGTCTCAAATTGACAACAGATTACGTTTCACCTGAAAATACTCTCTGTACGTGACAAAGAAAGTCCAGGATTTTTAGAGTTCCACGTAGTTGGCTGACTTAAGGGGAGGGATATTCAAGTCACATTGCTATCAGGTTGACAGGGCAAAGGAGGGGCTGGGAGAACTGCTCAGCTGCGGGTCATAACTCAAGGTCTAACAAGGTAGTGTACATTTCTTGCTAGTTGGGTAGGCAGAACCTGGAGCCATCTCTGGAGAGTCAAACTCTGTCAGGAGAATGGGGAAGGAGGACAAGGGGAAATTGAGCTGCTAGCAGGGGTCGAAGGCACTTTAAAACACAATGGAAAAAAATAAATAAAACACAATGGAGTTCTTTAAACTAAGCTAGGTGACTACAGTTACCCCATCTCAGCTCTTTATTGGAAACATATCATGGGATTTAAAGGAAACCGACTAAAGAAACTATATTCAGAGTCCAGAGAAACTGGTAAATTGACATTGCCATATGCCATGTGATTTCGAATCAATTAGTTCTGGTTTGAAACCCCTGATGGGAATGGCCAATTCCATCACAGATGTCCTGAATCAAGAGCTTCACTTGATCCTCCAGTGATTCTTACGTTGAATATCTGCTGAGAGCCTCTGCGCTCCTGGCGGTGCTCAGGATGCTGCAGGTCTTAGCCAGCAGCATTCTCTCATGCCAGAAACTTGCTAGAAATGCACCTTCTGAGAAGCAGGTCAAATGGAAGCCAACCTGTTTCCAATCCAGGTTCTTTCTGCCCCCAGCTATCTGGGGGCTTCTCCAGCTCTGATTTAAGATTTAATATAAGCTTCCGCTCCCACCCCCACCCAAAGATCAAGCCTTGGGTGCCATTAGTTAAGTCGGTTCCTACACATAGTGCAATGGAACAGAACCCTGCCTGGTCCTGGACCCCCCTCACACTGTTGTTCTGTCTGAGCCCATAGTTGCTGCCAGGGCGTGGAACCATCTCCTGGACAGTCTTTTCCATTTCCATCCACCTTCCACTTTATCAAGCATGGTGTTCTTTCCTTGGGACCGGTCTCTCCTGATCATATGGCCAAAGTATGTGCCAATGCAGTCTCACCATCTTCCTCCCATATGGTTCCTGTGATAAGAACCTCTTCCTATCTTGTCAATTCAGTCACTCAACAGTTGTGGGATTTGCCTGGCCCTTACAGTTATGACCCATAAGATTTCCTGTGATAAGAAACCATTATTATCTTGTCACTCAGTCTCTCTCTCTCTCTCTCTCTCTCTCTCTCTCTCTCTCTCTCTTTCTCTCTTTATTAAAAGATCATTTTATTTGGGGCTTTTACAACTCTTATAACAAGTCATACATACATTGTAACGGGATATTTGTACATATATTGCCATCATCCTTTTCTAGACATTTGCTTTCTTTTAAAAATCATTCTATTGGCAGCTAATACAACTCTTTTTTTAAAATCATTTTATTGTGGGCTCATACATCATTTCTCATAATACATAAATGCATATAATGTGCCACGCTTCTTCACATGCCTGCAGCTGTCACTGTTCTTTGAACCTCCGCCTTTCCATCTGAGCCTCTGACATCAGCCTCCCATCCCTTCCCCTCCATCCTTGCTCCCCACTCCCCCACCAACTCTCAATACTCTATAAATGATGGTTTTGTCATAACTTACATTGCTCAATGTCTCCCCTCACCCTGTCCCCCAGTGTTTGTCCCCCTGGTAGGGGGTTATATGTAGATTCCCTCTCTACCCCACTTTTCCTCCACCCATCCAGTAGCTTCACTCTCACCACTGGTCCCAAGGGGTTCATCTGTCCTGGGTTCCCTGCATTTCCATTTCTCATCTCCACAGTAATGTAGGACTGGGACCTTGACAGTTGGCGGAAGGAAGCCTTCAGGAACTAGAGGGAAGTTGTATGCTTCATTGCCACCTCACTGCGCCTCACTAGCCTCTCTGCTCCCCACGACTCCCCTGTGCGAGGTTACAACTCTTATCACAACCCACCCATCCATTGTGTCGAGCACATTTGCACATTTGTTGCCATCATAATTCTCAAAACATTTTCTTTCTACTTGAGCCCTTGGTATCAGGTCCTCATTCCCCCCCTCTCTTCCTCATGAACCCTTAATAATTTATAAATTATTATTATTCTATCATATCTTACACTGTCTGATGTCTCTCTTCACTCACTTCTCTGTTGTCCATCTCCTGGAGGGGGGGGTTATATGTGGATCCTTGTAATCAGTTCCCCCTTTGTATACCACCTTCCCTTCACCCTCTGTGTTAGTCTGGGTAGACTAGAGAAACAAATTCATAAACACGCATATGGATATAAGGGAAAGGTTTATACACAAGAGGAATAGAACATTGAGGAACCATCCCAACCTAGTCCAGTCCAAAGTCATAAGTTTGATATTAGCCCATATGTCTGATACCAGTCTATAAAGTCTCCTTCTGACTCATGAAGCACATGCAGTTGAGGCATCCCGGTGCTGGCAGGGGTCTCCACATAGATCCTCATTTCCAGGGTTCAGGATCCATCAGCAGTATCCACTGGGGGTAGGAGCATCTCAACGCTGGCAGGGGTCTCTCTGTGGCTTCTCCAGCCCCAGAGGTCTGGTTCCATCAGGGCAAGTCAATGTGACTCCTCCATTCTCCAGGAATCAGGATCAATCAGCATGCTGTCATCTCATCTTGTCAGTAGCTCATCTCTCGGAGACTGAGAGTCAAGTTTCTCTTCTCCAATTGGGAAATAGCACGAGAATTCTCAGGAGAAAGCCATGCCGACATAGAGGTTACTCATTGGCTATCTCCAGATTGACAGGCTAGACTACACCCCACATCCCAATCATGAGTACGTGACTGCCACACCCTCCCTGCATATTCTCACCACTGTCCTGAAGGGATCACCTGTCCTGGATTCCCTATGTTTCCAGTTCCTGTCTGTACCAGTATACATCCTCTGGTCTAGACAGATTTGTAAGGCAGAATAGGGATCATAATAGTGGTGGAGGAAGCATTAAAGAACTAGAGGAAGGTTGTATGTTCCATCGTTGTTATAGTGCACCCTGACCTGCTCATCTCCTCCCCATGACCCTTCTGTAAGGGGATATCACCTCACCTACAGATGGGCTTTGAGTCCCCAATCTGCACTTCCCCTCATTCATGATTTTTTTGTTCTTTGATGTCTGATACCTGATCCCTTTGACACCTGTGATCACATAGACTGATGTGCTTCTTCCACGTGGGCTTTGTTTCTTCTCAGCTAGGTGGATGCTTGTTTATCTTCAAGTCTTTAAGACCCCAGATGCTATATCTTTTGATAGCCAGGCACCATCAGCTTTCTTCACCACATTTGCTTATGCCCCCATTTTGTCTTCAGCAATCATGTCAGGAAGGTGAGCATCATGGAATGCCAGTTTAATAGAACAAAATATTGCTGCATTGAGGGAGTACTTGGGTGGAGGCTCAATGCCCATCTGCTACCTTAATACTAAACCTATGAATATATGCACATAGACCAATTTCCCATCATCATATAAAATATATTTACATATGTTCATCCCTGTATTTAGACATCTATAAATGCACTTTGCCTCCATACCAGGCCTCCTACACCCTCCTCACCACGAATTTTGGATCATTTGTTGTTCTTTTGTCCCTGGGTTTATTAGTAACCATTTCCTTTTCCCTGCTTCCTCCTCTCCAGTGTCCCCACCCCCCAATGGTCAGTCCCATTATTATCTCTGTCAGGTTGTTTATCAGGCCTGTCTTAACCAGATAGATCTGCAGAGATAATAATATGCACAACGACAGAAAACAAAGCAACAAAAGAAAACAAAAAAGCAAAAAACAGTGACACAAAAAAGGAAAGCCCGTTCATAGCTCAAGTTCTGTTTATTGACTTCCAGGAGTGTGTCCAGTCGAGTCTGGTGGGGTGCTGCACACTGACGCCCAAAGCCTATTCCCACAGGACTTCCTTGCTCTGTTCCCCTTGCTATTCTGTTGCATACCTTTAGTGTTTGGGGACGCAATTGCCACATTGTGTCTCCTGTGTTGTCTCCTGTAGGGCTGTGGCTCAGTGAGGGATGTCATGTCTCCTAGTGGGGCCAGTCACATGGTCCTCTCTGTGCATTGGCTGCTCTGAGCGGGGATGTCATCCTTAGGGCTTGGTGGACCTGGATGTGGCCCACAATCTCTCTTACTACCCCTTCCTGTGCTTCTGTGTGTCCTGATCAGATGTGTCCCTCTACCTGATGTGTAGCTTCAGGTACACATCAGGAGTAAATTCTGGAGTAAATTCTTCTCGGGAAGGGGTGGCTGTCCT
This sequence comes from Nesogale talazaci, assembly GCA_004026705.1. Lineage (NCBI taxonomy): Eukaryota > Metazoa > Chordata > Mammalia > Afrosoricida > Tenrecidae > Nesogale > Nesogale talazaci. The sequence goes on along the minus strand of PVJH01023122.1, from coordinate 15,599 downwards.
CATAGTTGGGATTGGGGCCGGTCCCTCAGACTTCTTTACTGGATCGCTATGACATTTACTTTCTATTGAGTTCTTGGTATCAGTTCCTCTTCCCCCTCCTCTCGTGACCTCTTGAAACATTATGACACTGTCATTTTCATATCTTACAGTGACCACCGTCTTCCCCGCCCCCCATAGTTTTTGTTGTTGGTCCACTGGAGGGGGAGCATGTGCTATGTGTCCATCATTGCCATCAGTTCCCCCTTCCTCCCTGCCTCTCCCCACCTTCCTTCTGCCCTTCTGGTTTCGCTGTTCCCACGTGTCCTGAGCTCTTATTTTTTATTTGTACCTGTGCACATGCTCTGATGTAACCAGCAGTGAAAGGCAGTACAGGGGTCATGATAGTGAGGGTTGAGGAAGCCTCAAGGAACCAGAGGAATATTGTGTATCACTCAGTCTATTATCAACCATAGTTATCCTCTGCCCCTCCCTGCCATGTTCTGTCCATCTTGTATAACTCCCCTTCCCCATTCAAAAGCCCTAGAATCCTTAAACCTATTGGGTTAGTCTGGGTAGACTAGAGAAACAAAATCATAAACACGCATATGGATATAAGGGGAAGGTTTACAGACAAGAGGAAATGGGATATTGAGAAAGCATCCCAACCCAGTCCAATCCAAGGTCATAAGTCCAATATTAGCCCATATGTCTGATATCAGTCTATAAAGTCTTCTTCTGACTCATGAAGCATGGGCAATGACACCAGGACAATCACAGGCTAGTGGGTGCAGAGTCTTGTGTGTCTGGTGGCAGTAGAAGCATCCCGGTGCTGGCAGAGATCTCCCCATGGCTCCTCATTTCCAGGACTCATGGTCCATCAGCAGTATCCATTGGCAGGAGAACCATCCCAGCACTAGCGGGAGTCTCCACGTGGCTTCTCCAGTTCCAGAGGTTTGGTTACAGCAGGGTAAGCCCGTGTGGCTTCTTCTCTGGATCCTCCAGTCTCCAGGAATCGGATCTCTCAGCATGCTGTCATCTCATCTTGTCAGTAGTTCTTCTCCAAGGAACTGAGTCAAGTCTCTCTTTTTCAATTGGAAAATACTGCGATACTTTCCAGAATTCTCAGGAGAAAGCCATGCCCACACAGAGGCCTCATTGGTTATCTCCAGAGTGACAGGCTAGACTCCACCCCTACACTCCCAATCACAAAATTGACTTCAAGTACACGACCACCACACCTACCAATAAGACTTCAACACACACCTGGCTCACTTTGAAAGTTCCACCTTATTCCCTTGTCTCCAGGTGCAACCCCCAGGGGCCCTGCATTAAGGTGTACTTAATCTGAGTATGAAATACAATGTCTTTCCTTGCTTTCCTGACTGCATCTCACTTACTCATGCCACACCTGACCGAGCACGTAAGATGTCCATGGATCCCCTTGGAGTCCAACTTTAGACATCTTGGTAAGGCTTCTTTTGAACTCTGTTCTCTCTACAACTCTCAATAATGTCTTAGACCACCATGGCACCCATCTCTGCCCAACTTCCACATTTCATGCAGTCTGGTTTGTTATAGACTCTGTCTTTCACATCAGATTCTAACGGGAAACTGACTGGACACCAGATGACTTTGCACCAAGTGGGTTTGAGTTTAACTCTTTCTGCAGTAAGGTCATGTATGGCTGAGACTCGAGAAGGGTATATGGATATATGATAAATCTGGGACAGGTGTGTTGAGTCAATGAGGTGGGAACATATATATAAGATAGGCATATGTGCCACAGCTGGCCAAATATTCAGAAAGGTCATTAGCTTGACTTGATAGGTATAGGTAGAGCTCTATAAAGAGTATGGGAAAGGGTGTAAGTTTTATTTTATTTTATTTTGGGGGGCATCACTTCCCTCTGGTGGTGGGAGTAGGAGGACCAGCCTTTGCTCCTGTGGAGCCGCTGCTGGAATTGAACCTCCATCCCAGTGGGCTATAGTCCCGCGCACAACCACTATGCCACTGAGGCTCAGCCAGGTGTAAATTTTCTTGAACACACATTGCATGCTGTGGCTGCCCTGGGTGTCTAATTCACAAAGGACTTATGAGCAGATGGGTCTTATCTCCCCACTTTGAAAAGATGGAAACCCTGGCTCTGAGTTGCCACTTTTTGTTGTTGTTGTTGTTAAGGATCAACTGCTAGTCCCTGAAGCCCTGATTTCATCACGCCAGACTTCATGACCTTTCTACTCCAAAGGTCATGCTCTCCCCACCACCACGGGTTTCACTTAATGGGAAAAACCCTTCTTTCCGTGCCTAAGTTTCTTCCTTGTTCAAGTATGTGTTTAGCTGTTGCGTTATCCCGGACACTTCCCCAGCCAGCCCTCTTCCATCCTCTCATTGTCCCTTTCCTCACCACTCTTTATTTACTGATTTATTTTATTAGTTGGAATTTAATACCTATAACATATCATTCCACATTTCGATCACATCAAGTAGAATTGTACAATTGCTACCACTCTCCTTTTCCAACCCTTCTTTCTTATGATTTATGGTCAAATGAAAAGTTCCCTGGTTATCTGTTCATAATGTCCCCAAGAGTTGGCCCAAGACATTCTTTTAGGAAGGGTGCTACTGTTGATGAGTGGATTGGTTTGGAAAGAGTGTTAGGGCAGGTTGACTAGAGAAATAAACCCAGAGATGCTCCTATGTGTATGAGAAAGAACTTTCTCTCTATTGAGCTGACATCATAGCCCAGTCCAGCTCAAGTTCATACATCCAATACTAGTACATAAGTCTGAAACAAGTGCCTAAGTCCCTCTTCAGACTCACGGGACTGCTTGCCATGATGCAGAAGGTAGGAAGATCACAGGCCAGCAGATGCAGTCATGGAGATCAATGATGGTCGCTCTGGCTGCTCTCTGAATGTGAAGGTGAAGGAAGGTGAAGGCAGAGAGCAAGGGGAAGGTTCCCAAAATGCGCCTCATGAGAAAGTCACTCCCATAAGGAGGCACCATCAGGCTGTGGCCTGATGGACAGGCTAAGCACCACTCCAAACATTATAATGTCTCTTTAAGTTGACATGATACATATTTTTTATAAATCACTTCATTGAGGGCTCATACAACTCCTATAATGATTAAGACATATGTCAATTGTATGCAGACCACATTTGTTGCCATGATCATTCTCATAACATCCTCTTTCTACCTTGGCCCCCAAGACCAGCTCCCCATATTTCCCCTCCCTTTCCCCCCTCCCCCTCCCCCATGAACCCTTGACAATTTATAAATCGTCATTATCTTGTCATCAAACACTGTTTGATGTGTCCATTCACCCACTTCCCTATTGTTTGAATCCCAGAGAGGAAGTCGTATGTAGATCCCTGCAATAGGTTCCCCCTTTCAACACCATCTTCCCTCCACCTTCCTGGCATTACCACTCTCACCCCTAGTCCTGAAGGGATCATCTGTGTTGAACTACCCCTGTTACTGGGTCCTACCTGGACCAGTGTATATCCCCTGGTCAGCTGGATTTGTAAGGTAAAATTGGGATCACGGTAGTGGGTAGGAGGAAGCATTTAAGAATTAGAAGAAAGTTGCATGTTTCGTTGTTGCTACACTGTTCCTTGACTGGTTCATCTCCTCCCTATAATCCCTTTGTTTTGTTTTGTTTTTTGGGGGGGCATCACTACCTCTGGGTCATGGGCACTACCCAGTGCTGCTCCTGAGAGTTGCCACTGTATTTAAACCACCAAGCCCGTGGGCCGCTGTCCTGCACTCAACCACTTACGCCACCGGGGCTCAGCCTTATAATCCCTTTGTAAGGGGTTGTGTCTTTATCTATTGTTGAACTTTGGGTCCCCAACCTGTAGCTCCCCTCATTTGTAATGATATGAATTTTAGTTCTTTGATGCCTGATATCACATTCCTTCGACAGCTCATCGTCACACAGATTGTGTGCTTCTTCCATGTAGACATGCTATTATGAGACTGACTCAGACAGAGACACCCGAAGAAACTGAACATCTGAGGAAGAACTCAGCAGATCTCAGGGCGCTGGTGATCTCAAGATCTAATACAGAAAAGGTGGAAGCAGCATCAATGACCACCGACCGATGGATGAATGAACGAAATGTGGTCTGTATATGCAATGGTCTGTTGCTGACCTGTAAAGAAAAATGAAGACCTGGTGCAGACTGCAACATGGCCGAACCTTGAAAATGTCATCCTGAGTGAACTAAGTCAGTCATACAATGGCAAATACTGCATGATCTCACTTACAGGAAATAAACAGACATACAGAAGCCAGAGGTAAAGGAGGGAGGGATTAGGGATTCTTTGTTTGTTCGTTCGTTCAGAAGACATTGAGTTTATAGTCATGGTGGTGGACTGATTTGGAAAAAGATTTGAAGAATGGTCGCATGGATTGCCAGATGCAATCCATGTTCATCAGTGCAGTTGGTGCATGTTTTGTTGCAAGATTCAGAACACCTCCAGATGGGTTCTCAGGGATGGTTGTGAAATGGAAGGGAGGGAATTAAGAGCCAGACGAAAGTTTTAGGGTGCTCACCTCCTCCATGGTAGCAGGAACCAGATCCAGGTCCCGGAGAGAGAGAGAGAATGTGCTTTTAGCCCAACTTATATAGTCTCCGGGCATGCAAGTTCCCTAATGAAAGGCCTCTACAAATGTAACAAAGTGGGGAGTATCTTTACCCTGAGGTCCCTGAATTCTTTGGGGGAGCAATAATATCAGTGCTGGGCTACACAAAACTGTCCCCTGATCAGGGAGAGCAGTTGCAATGTGTCTGCTCCTACAGATAAAGCTGCCAACTAGATATCAATCAGCCATGTGCTCGTAGGAGGTCACTTTAAGGCAGGACTATGATGGGAGGGTATTGTGGGGATTATTTTTAACTAGGAGAATGTGATTGGGTCTCGTCTCTAACTCACACGTGTGAAGGTCTCCTCCCACCCAGAATCCTGGTCTCCCAGGCTTCTTAAATATGAGAATACAGAATTTGTCCACATGCACTCTGTTCCCATTCCTCAGTTTCCCACATTCTGTTGTGTGTATTTTCACCATATAAACAAAGAAATGGAAGGGAAAGAAGAGGGAAGAAAAACCAACCTTGTTCCTGGATATACGAGAAATCTGGGTCATCATAAGAGAGTTACGGAAACAAAAGATTTCATGCAGGAAAGTTTATTGCAGTCTTTTGTGCATGGGAGGAAGCCAAGGATCAGACGTCCTTTCCAGGTGCTCAGAGGTTGGTGGGAGAGATTCAACCATGTGCTGGATGCTGTAGCACAAAGCTCAGAGAGGTGCCGAGGGCTCCAGGAGACAGAAAATGCTTTGAAAATGATGATGGCAGCATATGTACAAATGTGCCTGACACAACAGATGGAAGAATTGTGATAAGACCTGCACCAGCCCCCAATAAATGATTTCTTAAAATCCTCAGAGAATTTCTATGGGTTGCTCAGAAAAGGGGGTGGTGGTGTCCACTTGAGGGTCATTCTCTGAGGATCACTCTCGGTATTGAAAGCCCAAGGACATGCCAATGAACTGGAGTGAAGTAAGCCACCGTCACCAGGTACTCCATCAACCTTCTTGCTCTGCTGTGCAGTACTCTGGACCGTCTGGGTCTCCTTCTCCAGCTCTCTTCCTTCCTCTCCTTCCCATCCCCCCCACCACTTATTTTTATTGTTTTTAACCAAATGAAGACCCATGTGGTGATTTTCATCTGAGTCGTCAAGAGCTGGCACCGAAATCCTCGTGGGCGGGAATGGGTGTGTGTGTGTGCTGTCCTAGGTAAGTACACTCTGTTGGGAAGAGGACCCAACACACAGCTCCAAAGGTATGCTGGGTAAATTGCTCGAAATTGCAGAAGACATGAGGTTTGGGGACAGGATGAGTGGAGGGTAGCGTTGGAGGGATGGCAGAGCAACATGATGGAGGGACGACAGGCTTTTCAGAACAAGGAAGTTTAAGTCCAACTGGATGCTTCTACCATTGGTTCCGTTGCAGACCAGGCAATATTCCAGTGTGAAAATTGGTGGTAAAGTATGTTTCACACAGAAAGATATGTCTTATGTGGGAATCTTTCTAGGGAATGACTGGAATGCCACTCCAGAAAGCAATGCCTAGGTCCTGTGTGAGCTCTATTGATTCAACAGAAGCAAAATTCAAAGTCACCAGTGAGAACCATATGCTCCCTCCCCCCAGGGGGCAATAATTGCCCACCTTTTATGATTTGACAGCTAGTGGCAAACCTCGATCTCAGGGACATGGATGGTCTCTTTTGGACAGCTACAAAGCTATATTTTCTCATTCATCAGTCAAAGCCAAGGACTTGACATAAAAACATCCCTCTTTACATCTTGTCTCATTTCAGCAGTGCTCTTTGACATGGTTCCCTGCTTGCTCTCTTTCCGAAGGTGACCCAGAATGTCCTGTGTCTTGTAAAGCACTTTTGAGAATGGAGGTGGACACAATGGATAATGATTCTAACACAATAAATATCATCCAAGAATCTTTTCAGTAAACTAGGAGACCTGGTGTCCTCATGCCCTAAAAGTGAGGCTGATGAAATGTTGCCTTACTCGTTGGGGCAGAGCACCAGAAGGAACCGATCACAGGAGAAGGGCATGATGCCTGGTGATGCCGAGAACAAACAAACTGCCAACTAGTTGATCCTCATTCACAGAGACCCTATAAGACAGGCTAGAACTGCCCTTGGGAGCTTTCAGATCAGAAGTCTTGAGAGCAGTAGAAAACCCCATCTTTCTCCCCAGGAGGGGCTAGAGGTTTTGAACTGCTGCCCTGTTGTACCACAGCCCAAGGCATAACCACTCTGCCACCGGGGTCCAGTCAAGGGTGAGCAGAGAAGGAGGGAGAGCCTCAATGACAAGGGTGGACCCAGTGGCTGCAACCATGGGCTTAAAGCCGGCGATGACTGTGAGGATGTGACGGGCTCAATCGCAGCCTTTCATGCAGTTACACACCAGGCCTCCGCGAGCTGGGGCTGACGTGTTGGTACTGAAGGACAACCTGTCTGAGGCTCAGGTCCAAACACCAAAGAGTGTCAGCCTCACCCCCACCCCCAAATCAGAGGCATGAAAATACTTCTCTTGGAATGGTTCACCCTAACGTCAGCAGGAAATGAAGATGGCTAATGCTTAAGGCAAGAGTAAGCTAAGCTCTGAGGAGAAGAAACCAGAGTTCAGGCGTGCCTCCCACCCTCCTCTTTATAGCCCTTAAGTTCAATCTCTGAAGAGGGTTGAGTGGAAGTGGCAGTAGAAATGGTCTGCCCTGCGTCATCACTCAGGGCTCTCTCCAGACTGGCAGGGAGGGACTGGATCAGTCTCTCTCGGAAGTCCCGGCCCATGAAGACGTACAGCATGGGGTTGAGGCAACTGTTGAAGAAGGCCAGAGCTCGGACCACATCAAGTGCGGCTTGGAACTCTTTGCTGGTCTCCAGCCAGCCTCTTGTGAGTCTGACTGTGTAGATGAGGGCCATTAGCTGGAAGGGAGTCCAGCAGAGGAAAAAAGCTGCCACGACAGAGGAGAGGACCCGTAGGGGTCGGCTTGTATTGATCAGACCCTGCTGATGCATCTTGGTGGCCACGAGGCCATAGCAGATGGCGACCGTGAGCATCGGCGTGCTGAAACCGATGATGAACCGGATGATCCCTCGGACCACATACATGATGACGTTAACCCTCAGCTTCTCAATGGGGTTGTTGGCCCAAGGTGCGAAGTCCAAAATGCACACGGTCTTTCCTCCAACTGATTTCGTCGTCATTCGGATGATAACGGGCAATGTGAAGAGCAGGGCAAGGAGCCAGGGGACGAGGATCACCTTCCTGGCCAGACTCACGGTGCGGTGGTTCTGTGTCCAGACTGGATGCAGGACACAAATGCAGCGGTCCAGAGCGATGGTGGCGATGAGGAAGACGCTTCCAAACAGGTTGATGTCCACCACGGTGGTAATGAACTTGCAGAGGAACCCACCGAAAGGCCAGTGCTGCCCCAGGATCTGAGTGGTCATGGTGAACGGCAGGGTGGCCGTGAAAGAGAAGTCAGCCACGGCCAGGTTCAGGTAAGAGATGGTGGTGACTGTGTGTTTCATGCGGAAGCCAGCCACCCAGATCACAAGGCCGTTTCCCAGGAGGCCGAGGACAAAGGTGACCCCTAAAATCACCAGAGAGGAGATACTTGCAGCCGTGTGCACAAAGGGCATCCCTCCAGTTGCATTCAGGAGAAGAGAGGAATTGGGCTCCATCTGACTCCTGAAACAGTTCAGGAATGGTTAGTTCTTCACTGGGAGAACCTCATCTGGATTCTCCAGGATTTTTTTCCCATACCTGCTGACTTCTTTTCTGTTTTTTTTTAATCACTTATTGGGGGCTCATAGAATTCTTTTTTTTTTTAATCATTTTATTGGGGGTTCGCACAATCCATCCATCCATCCATTGTGTCCGGGACAATTTTACATTTGTTATCCTCATCATTATCAAAACATTTGCTTTCTACTTAAGCCCTTGGTATCAGTTCCTCATTTGTCCCCTCCTTCCCCTCTCCCTCCTACCTCATGAACCCTTCATAATTTATAAATTAGTATTATTTTGTCATATCTTATACTTTTTGTTGTCTCCCTTCTCCCACTTCCCTATTGTCTGTACCCTTGGGAGGAGGTTATATGAAGATCATTATGATCAATTCCTCCTTTCTACCCCACCTTCCCTCCACCCTCCTGGTATAGCTAGTCCTGAAGGGATCATCTGTCCTGGATTCCCTGTGTTTCTGGTTCCTATCAGTACCAGTGTCCATCCTCTTGTCTAGTCGGATTTGTAAGGTAGAATTTGGATCATGATAGGTAGGGAAAGGAAGCATTGAAGAACTAGAGGAAGTTCATACAGTTATCACAATCCATCTATCCATCCATTGTGTCAAGCACATTTGTACATTTGCTGGGGGTCATCATTTTCAAAACATGTTCTTTCTACCTGAGTCCTGCTATCAGCTCTTCAATTTTTTGCCCACCCTTCCTCCCTCACAAACCCTTGGTCATTTATAAATTATTATAATTTGCTCAAGTTTTACACTAAATAATGTCTCTCTTCCTCCACTTTTCTGTTGTCTGTCCCACAGGGAGTGGGTAATAGGTAGATCATTGTGATCAGTTCCACCTCACACACACACACCCCCCCCCACACACACTTTCCCCTTGTCTTCTTGGTATCATTACTCTCATTATTGGTCTTAAGGGACTTATCTGTTCTGGATTCCTTGTATTTCCAGCTGTGTGTGTTTGCGTGTTTCCAGCTCTTATCTGTACCTGTGTACATGTTCTGGTATAGCAGGATTTGTAAGGTCATATTGGAATCATGATAGTGGAGGGAGGCCTTAAAGAACTAGCAGAAAGTTGTATGTTTCATTGATGCTATACTGCATCCTGTCTGGTTCATCTCTTGCTTGTGTTCCTTCTGTGAGACAATGTCCAATTTTCTACATACGGGCTTTGAGTTTCCATTCTGCACGCTCCCTCATTCACATGTTATGATTTTTTGTTCTAGGTCTTTGATGCCTCAGTGGGATGACTGATCCCATTGGTACCTCATGATCACACAGACTGGTGTGCTTCTTTCGTGTGGACTTTGTTGCATCTCAGCTAAATGGCTGCTTGTTTATCTTCAGGTCTTTAAGAACACAGATGAGGGCTGAGCCCCGGGGGCGTAGTGGTTGTGCGCGGGACTGCAGCCCACTGGGACAGAGGTTCAATTCCAGCAGTGGGGCTGGGCCTCCTACTCCCACCACTGGAGAGCAGTGATGCCCCCCCCCCAAAAAAGAAAAAGAACACAGATGATATATCTTTTGATAGCCAGGCACCATCAGCTTTCTTCACCACATTTGCTATGTACCCTTTTTGTCTTCAATAATCATGTCGGGAAGGTGAGCATCGTGGAATTCCAGTTTATTAGAACAAAATGTTCTTGCATTGAGGGAGTCCTTGAATAGAGGCCCAATGTTTTTCTGCTACCTTGATACTTAACATATAAATATCTGTACATAGATCTATTTCCCTATTGCTATATATAAATATATTTGCATTTGTACCTGTCTGTATTTAGACCTCTATAAATGCCCTTTGCCTCCAAGTTCTTTCCTCTATTTCCTTTTACTTTCCTCTTGTCCCCCTATTATGTTGGGCCTTCATTCGGGTTTCAGCAATTCCTCTGTTACATTGCCCTTGATGAAGCCCTACCCAGCATCCCATGCCCTCTTCACCATCAATTTTTAGATCACGTTTTGCTCTCCTTACTCTGGGTTTGTTAACACCCACTTCTTCTTATGCCCTTCCCTCTCCCGTGGCCAGCCCCCTCCCCCATTGGTCCTGCTGTTTTCTCCTCCGTTTTGTGTGTCCCACCTGTCTTGTCTAGATAGACACACAGAGCTCATGGTAAACACAAAAACAAGGCAGAGCCAAAGAAAACAGCAAGAGAAAGCCAAAGCAAACAACAACAAAACCCTAATGACAAACTAAAAAGAAAAGCCTGTAAGTAGTTCCAGGCCTGTCTGTTGAGCGTCAGGTGTGTTTTCCAGCCGGGTCTGATGGAGTGCCGCGCCCTGGCCCCTACGGCTCTTTTTGGTGATCCCCGAAAACTTCATCGCTTTCCTCCCCTGGCTGCTCTGTTGCATGCTCTTAGCGTTTCACCCTAGTGTGGTGGGGTCAGGTCGGGCGCAGTTCCCATGCTGTGCCTCCAGGGTTGTCCCTTGGAGCAATATAGGTCAGTGAGGGATGTCCCGTCTCATGGCGGGGCTGGTCCTGTGGCCCACTCTGTGCATTGAGTGCTCTGAACAGGAATGTCATCCTCAAGACTGGATGACCTGTTGCCTTTCCTATGCCTATCTCACTCTCCTCTGCATCCTACCCCACTCCCCACCCCAACCCCATCCAAGCCAGAAAATCCACACCAGCGCCCAACGTGCCTGCTCGCTCACACCCATCAACTGCAAGATTGTGTATGGCAACGTATCTCCACAATTGTCAACATGATAACTCCCTCCTTAGCATAGCGTCTTTGCTCTCCAAGAGAAAACTATTGAACAAAGGGCTTATGGAGAGAATAGGCCCTCAAACAAAAGCGTGCACACTGATGCCACTTGCAAAATTAGTCGCAATAGCTGAAAGGAGGAAACAATAATAAAATTTCACCAACAATTGTTGCATGGAATATGGCCTCTTCCTCTGATTGAATATTACTCAGGCAAGAAAAAGAATAGAGTAGTGATTGATGCTGTAACGTGGATGAACTTTGGGCACATTATGCTCAGTGGATGGACCAAGCATTATAGGATTCCATATATATGTATATGTGTGTATATATATATAAAATCCATAACAGGCTCAAGACAAGAAAAGACATTTTCCTCAAGATGGAAAACAAGTGACTAATAACCATGAGAAGGCATGCTCATGATCATTAGCAGGACACGAAATACAAATGAGAACAACAACTGGATATCACCTCACACTGACCCTTCTGACAAAATTCAATCAAACAGAAAATAATGGATGCTGGAGAGGATGTGGGGATCCAGGAATGCTTTCACATTGATGGTGGGGCTGGAGAATTGCACAAACTTTACAAAAACCCGTATGGTATTTTCTTAAACAAATGCAAATCCAAACACCCTAGGGTTCCCCCTCACCTCCAACCCCCACCACGCTCTACAAAGTAAACAACTATAGAGGAATGGATAGACAAGCTGCGGCACATTCATACTTTGGAGCTTTAGACATCAATAAAAACATCAACAATGCTCTTAAAACAGCACAGGACAGGGCACAATTAGAGAACAGTGTGTTTAGCAAGTTCAGTCACTCTTAACAAGATACACATTGGACATCGCCATTGTTGCAATAACACTTTGTTCTATTAAATTGGGATTCCATTATGCTCACCTTCCCAACACGATCCCCGAAGACAAAGCGGTTGCATAAGCAAATGTGGTGAAGAAAGTTGAGGGTACCACACTATCAAAAGATGTAGCATCTGAGGTCTTAAAGGCTTGAAGATAAACAAGAAGCCAGCTAGCTCAGAAGCAACAAAGTCTGTTGTTTGAAAGCACACCAGCCTGTATGATGATGAGGTGTCGATGGGATCGGGTACAAGGCATGAAAGAGCAAAAAGTCATATTACCGTGAATGAGGGGGAGAGCATCCGTAGGCAACTGGATATCCCCTTAAAGAAGGGTCATGGGGAGGAGATGAGCCAGTCAGGGTGCAGTGTAACAACAATGAAACACACAATTTTCCTCTAGTTCTCAAGTGCTTCCTCCCCCACTACCATGATTCGAAGTCTACCTTGTAAATCTGTCTAAACCAGAGGTTGTATACTGGTACAGAGAGGAACTGGAAACACAGGGAACCCAGGATAGATGAACCCTTCATGACCAGTGGTGAGAGGAGCAGTACCGGGAGGGTGGAGTGAAGGTGGGGTAGAGAAGGGAACCAGTTATAAGGATCTACATATAACCCCCTCCGTCGGGGACAGACAACAGAAAAAGTGGGTGAAAGGAGATGTCAGATATGACAAAATAATAATAATTCATATATTATCCAAGGGTCATGATGGAGAGGAGGTGGGAGGGGAAAATATAAGGAGCTGATACCAAGTCCTCAAGTAGAAAGAAAATGTTTTGAGTATCATAATGGCAAGAAAAATACAGATGTGCTTGACACAACGCATGTATGTATAGATTGTGATAAGAGTTGCATAAGCCCCCAATAAAATGATTTAAAAATATATCACCACTGTTATAAGGAAAGATTAAAGAAGAAAAAAAAAACATGGTTTACATACCAATAGAGAAGACTTTGAGGACTTCAACAAGGCCAGGCACCAGGGAGGGAGATGAGATCTGGGAGAGAGGAGACTTGGGGTGGGAGAGAGAAGAATTTAATACACAAAAACAAATAATAAATACATAAAATAAAAATTGCTTCCTGGGAAGAGGGGGGGAAATCCCACCAGATTTCTTACTCTTCAGATGGAAACGTTGGTCTGAACGTCAAAAAAAAAAGGAGGAAGAGTAAACCTGAAAGGGAATCTTTAAGGATGCGATGTTCATATCCAACAAACAAATGAATCTGCGATAGGCAGGTGCAGAGCAATACCACTCAGATGAGAGCTCACAGGGGTGGGGGTGAGTGGGAAATGGGAAGTTGTTGCTTTGTGCTACAGAGTTCCTTGTAGGGCTGTAAAAAAAAAGTTACAGAACTAGATCATGGCTATGGGCAATTGTACAAGATGGGGAGTGTACTTTAATGCCACTGAATTCTATATCTCAAAATAGCCAAGGTGGTCGTTTTGTGATACGCATTTTACCACCATAAAAAAGAGAGACAAACAGAGAGAAGAGAGAATGAGAGAGAGAAAGAGAGAGAGAGAGAGAGAGAGAGAGAGAGAGAGAGGAGAAAGAGAGAGAGGACATGGAACTGAGAAAAATGGGACATAGAACTGAGAAAAATGATGAGAGGCAACTTCGGTGATTCCATGAAGAAGGCAGGGCTCAAATGTCAGACTCTTCTACCTATTTTTCTTTTCCTGTGAGCTACAGGAGATATAGCTTTTCCTTCCTTGGGTTTCTATGTTCTTTCTTTTTCTTCTTCTTTTTTAAATGTCTTGTGTTTTGTTTTGTTTTTCTTTGTCTGTGTTTTTCTTAGAAGGCAAGAATGCCCTCCTTCCTCTGCCGTGATGGGACACACAGCCTAACATCTGGTCAGTTTTCAAAGACAGATTAAAAGATCAGCGAGTGGCAGTGGGCAATGTCCCAATCTAGGGTTGCGTCTTGTGGAGTTTGTGGTTCAGGAAGTCACCCGGGAGGCCCCTTCAGCCCTCTCATCCGCAGATGATCTTGGGCAATTGCAAAGGATGTTCCATGTCCATTCAATGGGCGGAGAGATGACACAGAATATGATAGGAACCAGACCCAAGTATGTGTTGAACATCCGTTTGGTTCTTCAGAAGTTTGTTTTCTTAATCATTTTACTGGGGACTTGTACAACTCTTAGCACAATCCATCCATCCATTCATTGTGTCGAGCACAGTTGTACATTTGTTGCACTCATCCTCAAAATATTTGCTTTGTCCTTGAGCCCTTGGTATCAGCTTATTTTCCCTCCTCCCTCCCCACTCCTCCCTCCCTCATGAACCCTTGATCATTTATAAATTGTTACTTTGTTCTACCTTGCACTGTCCAGCATCTCCCTTCACCCGCTATCTTCAGAGCTTCTTAGCGATTTGTTTTAACTATTATTTTTTTTGGGGGGTGGGGCATCACTGCCCTCTGGTGGGAGTGGGAGGCCCAGCCTTGCTCCGGGAGAGCTGCTACTGGATTTGAACCGCCAAGCCAGTGCACCGCAGTCCTGCCCTCAACCATTACACCACCGGGGCTCAGCCCTGTTTTAATTATTTTATCTATAGTATTTATTCCATAGTTGGCTATAAAAGAAAGCATAAGATAAAACTGAGCTGGCAATGGAACCATGTGTTCCGCCTGCGATCACTTTGAGAACTGAAAGATCGGGCAAGTCTTTCAACTTCGTGTCTCTCATTTCAAATTTTCTGTCAGCCCTGGTGACATCGTGAGTTACCAGTGGGGCTGCTCACCACAAGGTCAGCAGTTCAAATCCGTCAGCCCCTCTGTAGGAGAGAGATGAGTCTCTTTACTCAGAGGGTTTTGCAGAGTTTGTTTGATAATGAAGATTGCATAAGGTTGTGTGGGCAAGACCTGGGCCAGTCTCTTTTTTTGGGGGGGGGGGCAATCACTGCCTCTGGTGGTCGTGGGAGCCACCCAGAGCTGCTCCTAAGAGCCGCTGCTGGATTTGAACCACCAAGCCCACGGGCTGCAGTCCTGCACTCAACCTCTTACGCCACTGGGGCTCAGCCCTGCCAGTCTCTTTCAAAGACAGTTTCTCTCCACCACCACCACCCGGCCCCCGACCTTTTCTAACTATTATCACCAAAGCTACTGCCATCAAGTATGTTCCGACTCACTGCAATCCAAGAGGACAGAGTAGAACTGTTCCTTGGAGTTTCCAATGAGCCGGCAGCTTCATCATGTTTTTTATGATGGAATGGGTGAATATCCAAAAGAATGAGCCAGTAGGAAACGTATAGTACACTAGATGTTGCTCTGGTCAGTACAGGTGTTAGGTAGCTAGAGACAGGGGACCGACCCTCTCATGTCTATAGGGAGTCCCTAGAAGAGGTTGGAGGGGAATTGGGCAAGCATTAGTCACCCGTGAAGACCCCTGAAATGGATAGGCTTAAATTCAGGTCCCAAATCCAGCTGAGCATTACACCTGACAGTCCAAACTAGGCCCAGGCTCATGACCGCACCTAGGTGGGTTAAATTCAGCCTATGGGTTCAACCAATACTTTCAACCAAGTCTCCCCAGTCAGCAGTTTGAAATACCCTGGTAGCCTGAAAACTGGTATATTTCAACCCTGCTCCTGCTCAGAGGCAGGTGGAGGTAGCAGGTGTACATGTACCTAGGTGGGCCCCTTTAGTGCTCACTCTGGGCCTGCTTGGGACCCATCTGCACCTGAGCAGGGCCT
>PVJH01023121.1:0-35392 GCA_004026705.1 Nesogale talazaci | reverse complement strand
TAGAGGTTGGAACTGACTCAATAGCACCTACAACACCATATACAGATGACACAATTTTGCTTGCTAAAAGCGAGAAGGACATGAAACACTTGCTGATGAAGAAATCCTTGCTGATGATTATCAAACATTGCAGCCTTCAACATGGATTCCAACTTATTGTAATAAAACCAAAAATCCTCAAAAATAAACCAACAGGTAGCATAATGGTTAATGGAGAAATTATTGAAGTTGTCAAAAAATTTCATCTGGTTTGGATCCATAATCAATGTTCAATGTTCATGAAGACAGCAGTTAAGATATCAAATTACACATCGTCTTGGGTAAATATGGTGTGCAGATCTCTATAATATGTTGAAAAGCAATAATGTTCTTTGAGGACTAAATTAGGCCGGACCCAAGCCATAGTATTTTCAATCACCTCATATACATGGGAAAGTTGGACATTGAATAAGAATGGCCAAGGAAGGATTCATGCATTAACCTTAGGGAAATAGTGAAGACTAGGGAAAATACCGTGGACTGCCAAAAGAACACACAAATCTTTGGAAGAAGTATACTCACATGTTCCTTACAAGCAAGGATGGTAAAAATTCAGGGCAAGGACTTTGGATTAGTAGAGCTTTAATATCTCAGTCAACCTAAATGTCAATTAATTACTGTGGTTTGGCAGAATATATTCAATGAAAATGTTAGGAACAAAAAAAATTTCATTTTATTGGAAAGGTGAAAGGAAACATACTGAAAGCTAAAC
The DNA here is from genome assembly GCA_004026705.1 of Nesogale talazaci. Lineage (NCBI taxonomy): Eukaryota > Metazoa > Chordata > Mammalia > Afrosoricida > Tenrecidae > Nesogale > Nesogale talazaci. Next base: position 34,641 of record PVJH01023121.1, on the reverse strand, counting down.
AACATGACGATTTTTTAAAATAATGGAGAGACAATTCAGAAGGAAGGGATTTACATTTCCCTTCTTATGTGGCTATTTGGACCCCAAATATCACTTTTTGGAAAGAATATTCAGCATGGAACTCTGTTATACTCTATGTACTTTGATTGTTTCTCTAAGAATAATGCTTTAATGATTTTATTTTTCTAGAATTTGTAGACATTTATATTCTCATTTAGTTATATATGTAATTGCCTTAGGAATCTCTTAATTCTCTTTTTTACACTGAAGCTATTACTGGCTTCCCTCACAGGGTCAATGTCAAATCTATGACTATGCATTGTGTTTCTATGAGCTACGGCTGGGCCCTGAGGCTTGAAGAGTGTGTTTGACACAACCTTTACAATGATTCAAAACTCTGATAGAAGTTCTAAGGAAAACAATTAAACATCATGGGATTTCAAGGAGCCACAGCATCAAAACCAAGAAAGAAGTAAAAATTCCATAGGGAAGGAACCAGCTAAGCTGAGAGGACTGATGAGGAAGATGTCCTGAGGCTTAGGAGGTCCAGAGATACCTTTAAAAAAAAGTGAAGTTCTCTTAGGTCCAGAGAGGCATTATAAGACAGGATAGATCTATTCCACACGGGTTCCATGACTAATCTTTCCAGAAGCAGGTTGTGGGGAGACTGCTGAGTTCAAATCCCTAACCCTTGAGTTATGAGCCTAATTTCTGTGGTACCAGGACTGCTCCTGTTCAGTTATCTAGCAAGGAAAAAAGGCATCTTGTTACTCTAATACCACCTAAAGAGACACATAGACAATACAAGAGTATGTTTATATTTTGTAAGTTTTAAAATAAGTTTATATTCTAAGGAAACAGTATAGAGTTATTCAAAGTGTTAAGCGGAAAACTGACGTCAACTTTATTTTCAACTTCTTTCATTTTGGATTTTCTTAGAAGTCCTCTTGAGTAGGAACTGGTGAGCATGTTTTCTGAGCATGTCCATTGGTAGTTCATGCTGCGTCTGGTCCATCTCAGTAAAGGAGACAATAGATAATAACTCCGTTTGCAGAAGACAGAAGATGTGCTCTTAAGAGAGCTGGGACATCATTTGACCTTTTCTGCTGGGAGGAGGCTCTAGTGAATCTTCAATTTACAATTATGCTCTTTTTGGATGACCAGTAGATATTCACGTCTCAGGGCAATCAACGTTTGCTTTGGAAAGACCTAGATCTGTAAATGTTATAAAGTGAACCTTTATCTTAGAAACAACCACTTATAGTCCTAATGATACATATTGCTATTCTTTAAAACATGTATTCTGTCAGAGAAAAAAGAATCATTAAATTTTATCATTTGAAAGGCTATCGTGATATGCCAAAGACTATACAGCACATCAAAATAAGAGGAAATAACTGATAAATTATATAAATCCTATAAAATAAAACCATTAAAGAGCATTTTTAGAATTCCAAAAGAAGCAGAGATGATACAGTAGTACAGCATCCTGTGCTAAATATACACTACAAATCAGTGAGGCTTCCAGGCCCAGTTTTTGTTTTTTGGGTTTTTTTGGAAAGTACCACAGGACAGCCAACAAGGTATACTGTAGAAAATCAGGATCTGCATCCTTATTTCGAAGAGCAGCTGTTTATTATTTCCCTTAAGATTGCCAAAATCACCAGGCTGAATGTTCACAGAGACTTGTTGACTAGTCTGGAAAGAAGGCTTGTAGTAACCTGGTTAGTAGCTGTGGCAGCAATGTATGCCTCTCGTATCTACCCCCACCCTATTTTTTCCACCAAACAACCGTGTTTGTTTGGGAATGGTGACGTTCCCAGTCTTCTGTGAAAGCAGACCATTGGTGGCTCTGGCTAAACATTTGCTTTTCCAACTAGAAACAAACATATACTCAGATTCCTTGATGGCAATTGTGATTACTAGAAATTTGGCAGCTATCCTGTGCACATGAAGTGCCAGCATAGTCAAGGGGGCAGGACAGAAAGAAAGAGATAAAAGAGATGTCCATCCCTCACTAGATACCAACAGATAGTACTGAGAGGTGACTTGAGGAGATGGAAATGATAAACTTGGCTTGAATGATTAAAACCTTGTCACTTGATCCTTCTCTGATAGACTTTGGGGCTGATCTGATTTTCAATATTTTGGGTGTGTGTCTTTTGTTTTTGGGTCTAATGTATTTTGTCCTTGAATCTTTGCTTTTCAGTGTGTGAAGCCCAGGATTGATGAACCTAGGGAGACAGGTAGAATATGAGTTCCTGGGGGTGGGGTGAGGGTTGTGGGGGAGTAAAAGGGTAAAGGTGAGCTGATATCAAGGAGTTCAAAAAGGAAGAAAATGTTTTGGAAATAATGGAGTAGAATTGTACAACAGTGATTGATGTGATTGAATTATGGAATGGTATATCTGTATTAGCTCCCAATAAAGTGGTTTTTGGAAAAGAAAAAGTAAAAAAAAAAGTGCAATAATAATAAAAGCAAAAAAAATACTCAGGCTGATCTTGATTTTTTAAAAGTCTACAATAAAACTGTCTAAACCTCAGTTCCCTTATTCTTCACATGGGAATGTGCTTCAAGGTTAGGAGTCACGCTCTAGTGGAGCCAATGTGGGGCCCTGATGTTCAACAGGCAGACTGTTACTCAGCCTTACATCCTCTTCACAATATTTGGTATGCTGAGTGTGGGTTATGAATGTGCTAATTCATGTCACCGAGACTTTTCTTTATTTTTCCTCATTGTTCCCCTGCCTTAACATACTGGATCTCTTTTAATAATTGATGTCCAAGTAACTCATCTCAAGTCTTGCTAACCTCCCTTCTAAGGAGCAAAAAAGAGCATATTCCTCTTAAAATCGTTTTCTCAGGAATCCCACTCTATAGTCAATATTCTTCATCCACATCAATTAATGTCTTATCTCAGCTACAGGCACAGGCCCCTCTCCCCACAGAATTCTCTTCTGAGGAAAGCACTGAAGCTGCAGCTCAGGGAGAGGAACAAGTCTGATCAGAGCCCACAGGGACAAAGGAAGAAAGAGTGGAGCACAGCCTGGCCCACCAAGCCCTGGTGGTTATATTCCCACTCGAAGCAGCCAAAGCACGGAGAGGACCACAGGGCTGTATGAGACACAATATTCCTTGCTGATTCCCAGCATTACAACACTGGAGACATAGTGCAGGAATTGTGCCTGCTCTGCCCCCACCACACTGAGGCCAAACACTAAAGGTGTGCAACAGAACAGCAGTTAGAGCAGAGCAACAAAGTCCCCAGGCAATACCCAAAATAGACTTTGGGGCCAGGGCATGGCACCCCATCAGACTAGACCCCAAATACTTCTAAACGTCAACAAACAGACCTTGAACTATTTACAGGCTTTTCTTTCTTTCCTTCTTTTTCATTCTTTTGTTTGTTTGTTTTGTTGTTTTTTTTTCTTTCATTGCTTTGTTTTGCTGTGTCTTGCTTTTTCTGCATATTCTCTTTGCAGATCTATCTAGATAAGACAGGCTGGATAAACAATCTGGAGGAGAAAACAAAAGGACTGATAGTTCTTGGGGACATGAGAGAAGGGGAGGTGGGGAAAAGTAAGTGGATATTAACAAACCTAGGGACAAGGGAACAAAAAGTCTTCCAAATTGATGGTGAGCAGGGTGTTAGAACCTTGGTAGGGCTTGATCAAAGGCAATGTACCCGAGAGGAAGTACTGAAAACCAAATGAAGGTTGAACCTGATAGAGGGACAAGGGTAAAGTAAAAGGAAAATAGAGGAAGGAACAAGGAGGTAAAGGGCATTTATACAGGTCTAAATACTGGCATGTACATATGTAAATATATTTTATATGATGGGGAAATAGATATATGTGCATATACTTATAAGTTTAGTATTAAGGTAGCTACTCCCTCAATATAAATGCACTTTGTTCTATTAAACTAACATTCCATCATGCTCACCTTCCCGACAAGACCACTGAAAACAAAGTGAGTGCATAAACAAATATGGTAAAGAGCTGATGGCACCCAGCTATCAAACCAGATATAGCATCTGGGATTTAAAGACTTGAACTGGCTATCTTGTTCAGAAGCAATAAAACCCACATAGAAGAAATACACCAGTCTGTGTGATCACAAGGTGTCCATAGGATCAGATATCAGGCATCAGAGAACAAAAAGATCATGTAATTGTGCATGAGGGGGAGTGTGGTGTGAAGACCCAAAGTCCATCTGTAGACAACTGGATATCCCTTTACAGAAAGGTCATAGGGATGGGACAGCCAGTCTGGGTGCGGTATGGCAAAGATGAAACATGCAACTTTCCTCTAATTCTTTAATGCTTCCTCCCTACCCATTATCCCAATTCTACCTTACAAATCTCACTAGACCAGAGGATGTACACTGGTACAGATCAGAGCTGGAAACACAGGGAATCCAGGACAAACAAACCCCTAAGGACCAATAATGAGAGTAGCAATACCAAGAGGATAAGGGAAAGATAGTGGGAGAAAGGGGGCTTCTTTCTGGCGTACAGACAACAAAAAAGTGAGTGAAGGGAGACAATGGTCAGTGTAAGATATGATAAAATAATAATAATTTATAAAATATCAAGGGTTTGTGAGGGAGGGCTGATGGGAGAGGGAGATGAACAAAGGAGGAGCTGATACCAAGGGTTCAAGTTGAAAGAAAATGTTTTGAGAATGATGATAGCAACAAATGTACAATTGTGCCTGACACAAGGGATGTATATATGAATTGTGATAGACTTGTACAAGCCCCCAACAAAATGATTTTTTAAAATTCTTCATCAGTGTTCCTTTTTAATTAACTGTGAGGCAAATGCAATAACAACAACAACAACAAAAATACTTCCAAATTGTCCTTCCTCTTATATGCTTCTATTATGGAGATCAATTAGCTTTGGTTTAGAAGAGATTCGCTTCTTCATAGATTACAATACTAAGACTGAACACTAACTACTGTGTTCAAATATAACCAGGACTAAACAGAATATGTGTGATTTTTGCTAAGTAAATCTATTATCTCTTCGTCTCAGCTTCATTACCTCTAAAATAGGAGTACTAATAATTACACTCAATTTATAAGGTGATTAGGAGGATCACAGTAGATCTTACCTTAAAAGAACTTAGGAGAATGACTGTTAAAACACTATAATGATTCATTGTGCATTAGTTATCCTTGTGTAATTACTTAAATTGAGGCAGTTAGATGGCACCAGAAAGATCACTTTTAGCCCTCTGCCAAGAATTTTACAAGTTAGGATACATGTCTCTGTGTTTAAAATATCCTCCTGTAATATATAAGTACCCCTAAGGGGATGGGCAAATTTGCCACTACCAATGAGTCACTTCTTGATGTACATAATTTATGATGTCCATTAGTGCAGGGCAATAATCTCAGAGCCAATGAGTAGCAATGGGGAAAAGATAATAAGAAATTGATGTTACACAGCATTCGGGGCATCAAGGCATCCTATATTACAGATCAAAATAGCAAACCAGGCCTAAGAAGACAATGGTATGGAAAGAGGCAGTGGAGTAAGGCAAAATAATCAAAAGCAACTGTCAATGTCTTCCATTGTGTATAGAAATATAAACCTATTACAACTTGGAGGCAGGAACCAAGTGCTAGTTATACTTGTCTTCAGAAACTATCAAAGTAATAAGAACATAGAAGCTAATCAATGTGTTAAATCAGAGGTCCACATGCAATACGCCACATGCTGTTTTTGTAAATGAAGTTTTATTGAAACACAGCCAAGCCCAGTCATTTATGTACGATCTATGACCACTTTCATATTCAACAGAACAGAATAATTATGTCAGCTACTGGGTAGTCTAGAAAGCCTAATATTTTATTGTCATTTACTATTTGGCCCCTTAGAGAAAAATGTTGACAGCCCTCCATGTTAAATAATTGATAAATGATTGAATTACTGTAGTTATAGAAATTTTATTAAGACAATTTTCTATAAATAGAAGTGGTTTTCTGTTTTCTGATAGAAAAAAGTTATAAGGAAACAGAACAGGAGGATAAATAATATTAGAAGCTCATTGCTTCTAAATAACAGATCATATGCAAATGAATTATCTTTATCAAGCATTTGTCGCCCCCTGTTTATGGTCAATAGCTATGCTCCACCATTCTGTGTTTGATAGATGTAATAGAGTAGAAGAAGGTGACAAGGGATAGTCAAAAGCAAAATCTAAGAGTCAGAATTGGATGGCTCTCTGACAACTCTGCTCTGAAATTAAATCAAATAGCAGAGAATATATTTTCTAAAAAATCTGCAATTTCTTCACCGTTCACACAGGAGCAGTAAGTGGGAATATCATTGTCCTATTGGATGCACTGGGGAGCAGGTACCATATTGTAGGGCAAGAGATCCTTAGATGAAGATTTCCAAATTATCACTATTAACCTAAAATGTTTAACTCTCATATTTATGCTTCAACAGACTCAGGGAATCTAAGCGATAATTTGTCTTTTCTTAAACTGGAGAAAAGCTAATCAATTCCATTGGATTTGCTCAAGTCAACAAGCTGTATTTTAAAAAAGAGGTCACATAAGCTGCAGGAACATGGTTAATTCTTTAATGAGAATACTTCTAGGAAGTTTTTCAGATTTGGGAGGTGTTGTACTATTATTTTTTGTACCGTTGTTTTTAATTCACTGTTAAATAGGTATGTTGTTTCCAAATATTATCTTACTTGCAAGACAGTAACCCCAAAGTTGTCTTTTTTGAGTCTGCTCATTTCTTTCTCTTATCTACCGTCATTATCAAAAACATTTACCTAGAATTTATAATTCATGGAGATATATGAAGAAAGGGTCCCTGACACACACAGTATATGCACACATGCACACACTTGCATCTGTGTGTATGTGTGTATGCAGTCATGTATATATTTGTGCACATGTATCCTATAGGTAGAGGCATGGTGGTATAGTGGTTAAGTATTGCTAAATGCAAGGTCTGGAGTTCAAGACCCCTAGCCACTTTGCAGAACTAAAAGGAGGCTTTGTACTCCTGTACCAAGTTGTAGTCTCTGAAACCCACAACGGCAGTCCTACATTGACATAGTCACCATGAGTTAGAATTAACTCAGTGGTGGTGACGTTTCTGGTATCAATAAAGAGGAAGGTATGAACATATTATTTATAGGGTTTGCTATTTTTAAAGTACTGTGATAGGAATGGCCAAGAAAAAAGAGAATGGTAAGTAATCATTATCATCATGATCATAATCATCATCAACCTCACCATCATTGATTGTATTCTGACATGCAGAGATCCTATTAGAATACAACTGTCTACATGAGTTTCCAAAACTGTAACTCCTCATAGGAATCGAAAGGCTGGACTAACGTGTGCATAGCATGTGGTGGTTTTGAATTTGCTTTTCTAGAGTTTAGCAGCTCAAAGCACTCACCATAATAATAGGAGGGTTCCTTAAAAGGTAAATGTAGTCAGATTTTCTTAGAACAAGGATGGTTTTTAGACCTCAGAATGGATAGCAACTTTTAAAACCTTACAGTCTTTGAAATCAATCCACATGCTATTCTGTTTCTAATAGGAAAACAGCATTATTTGTAGTACAGATGGATTTGAGAGGTCCATGGACTAACAGTGAATTTTGGAATGAATAGTTGATGAAAAATTCAGAGTTAGGGCAACAGAAAGGAAAATGTCTCACAAAGTGAATGGAGGGATAAGGTTGGAAGAGGTGAATTTTTTAAGTATAATACAAGAAAAAATATATGAACCTGACTGGAGATGTGAAGACGAAGAGAAGATCCAAAGAACATGTTAATTATAAATCTCAAGGGAAAGAATAATGAGTAAATTTTCAACAGAAATGGACACGTCTGGAAACAAATAGGGGAAAATGGTGTAGCATTGGATTTTAGATTGGTAGATATGACCCTTTGTTCCTGTCTGTTCTCTTCTTGGCAGTGTTATGAAAAAATCAGAGGTGATTTAACTCATAATACCCCAGAATCTGGATGTCCTGTGCTGTTAATTTACTTGCAAGAGACAATGCCACTTATTTATTTCCAATCAACTTCAGAGGTCACATGAAACATTTGCCACAGAATTTGATTGGGAAGTTCTTTATGCAGACACTTTATCTCTTGCTTGCAGAGAAGAGCGAACCTGGTTGCAAGAGGCCACTGACTCACCCTCCGTGCTTTGCCCCCAGCAGGCTTGGCCTTCTTATCTTTCCCTTCCCAAACCCTCTTACTACCATTCTGAACTGAGAATAAGTTCCCCGACCCCCCCCCCAAAAAAAACACAACCCTAGAAAGAATTTTATTTTAATACAAGTTGTAACTTTCTAATACTTCTCATAGAGTACCAGGAACAACATTGTCTAGCACAGTAAAACTTATTAGAGATAGAACTCCACCAGACTGCCTTCTTTTCCCTGATGTTTTCAAGTTTCACCCCTTTAACAGGGTGAAGGATCATCACTTTGGTGACACTTATTCAGCTGTTGCTCTTGCTTTTTGGTATCCCCAAATCAGCTCTGACGCCTAGTGACCCCATGTGGAAGAGAACAAAGCTCTGATTGGTCTGACATTCTCATAATTGTTATGTGTCCACTGATGGTTGCAGTCACAATGCAAGTCTGCCTCATGGAGGTTCTTTCCCTCTTTTTGCCCTTCAATTTCAACAAGTATAATGTCCCTTTCCAGACACTAGTTTCTGTTGACAACATATCCAAAGTATATGAGACAAAGTCTTGCCATCCATATATTGGAATATTCTGGCAGTACATATTCAAGAGAGATAAGTTTGTTCTTTGGGAAAACATGGAACATTCAGCATTCTTCACCAGCATTATAATTCAAGTACATTCTTCAATCATCCTTAACCAGTGCCAACTTGTTTTTTGGCATCAGTGCCCTCAGGTGGTGGGATCAGGAGGCCCTGCCTTCCTCCTGGAGAGATGCTGCTGGATTTGAAGCTCCAACCCAGTGGGCAGCAGTCCCGCGCACAAGCACTAAGCCACCAGGGCTCAGCCCCAGTGCCAACTTTTAAATACAGATGAGGCAGTCATAAATACCATGACATGGGTGGAGTGTATTTATTTCTCAGAGTGAAATCTTTGATTCTCAATACTGTAAAGAGGCCTGATGCAGCAAATTTACCCAATGGAATGCCTCCTTTGACTTTTTTGACTCCAGTTCATATAAGCATCGATTAGGGATCCAAATAAAATGACATCATTGACAATTTTAATATTTTATTTATCATAATCATACCTACTGATCCATATGTAGCCATAGGAAGCCAAAAGAAAGTGTATTGATGAGAGGACAATGAGATCATTGAAATTCAAATGACCTGGCTTGGCTGTTCAAATCCAGCAGCAGCTCTCTAGGAGCAAGGGTGGGCCTCCCACTTCCACCAGAGGGCAGTGATGACCCCCCTGCCCAAAACAAAAAAGAAATTCATGTGAGAACTCTGTAGTTATTTTCCCCAAGACCATTGTAGTTCAATTCAGGATAGTAGTAAAGGTATATGTAGGAACTGTAGAACCGTTACTGACTCAATGTCATTGAGTTGATAGTGATTCATAGCAACCGGATAAGAAAAAGCATAAGCACCTTCATGGCTTTCAGAGGCAGTAAATCCTTAAGGACATGGAAATCCCCAACTTTCTCCCACAGAGGAGCTGGCCAGTTTGTGGTTAAAAGTGTGCTGTGTAATCCCATGCACCACCAGAATTCTTTCTAGGACTAACAAATACCACATAATTAGACTAAAATATAAATACTTTATTGTGGTTGGTAAGACCTACATTGCCTCACTTCTAAGCACCTCTTTAACTCAGTCTCCTACCACAGTCTACCATTATCCAGCTACATCAATTATATATTTGTTCTTCAAACAAGCACAACTCTGTGAGAGGATTTCCACATTTGCTGTTCCTTCTGCTTAAAATACTCATCTTTCAGATTGTCTCATGATATCCTCCTGTCATTGAAGTCTTCATTCAAATGTCAACTTGCTCACAGAATTTCTGGTCACTGTGCAATAAAGTTCCACTCCCTGCCTGTCCACTGTATTCCAATTACATTGACCAGCTAATTTTTCTTTACTCCTATTAATATGTAGAATAATGTTGATTACTTATCATTTGCTCACTTAGAAGATAAATCTCTAATAGGTTAGACCATCAGCATTTGGAACAGCGTTTGACACATTTTAAGAAACAGAACTCAACGCAGGGCCCATGAGTTGACTTATACTCATGGTGACCCTGTGCAGAATTAACAAGGAAGAAAACTTTTGAGAGAATACCTAGCCTCATCTTCACCTTGGCTGTTCTTTTTTTTTTTTTTTTTTTCAGGCAGAAAGAGAATTTTTTTTTTATAAATAGGATGACATCACAAGGAAGTCATTAGCAAAACAACCTAACCTTGGGGTTAACAGCTCCAAGCATAACCCCCTGTGAACAAAAGAGCCTGGTGGCAGAGAGGATTATGGATAGGACTGTTACCCATAATGTCAACAGCACCAGCTCTGAGCTGCTCCTATGGTGAAAGATGCTGCTGCTTCTGCACAGCCTTGATAATCTAAGATCAGCTCTTCTCTGTCCTATAAGCAAAGGGAGCTCTCCAATGATACCATCACATTCTTTTGGAATTGTGGGTTGAAGATCATCCCGTTGTAGCTGCTTTTTGTAGAGCTGATTTGGACGGTAAAGTGATTCTTTGTGGTCTTTCCATCTTGTTTGATTCTTCCTGCATTGTCCAATATGCTGTCCCTAGAATCTTTCCATTGTAACTCAAGGTTTGCATTTTTTTCTTGAGTTCTTTCATTTTAAGATATGCAGGGTCCGCTCTTCCTTTGTGGTTTTCTAACTCTAGGGCTGTGCACATTTCATGACAATATTTTACTCTGTCTTCTCAAGCTTCGGTTTGGAATTTTCCAATCAACCTTTGGCTTCATCATTTTTTCCACTCACCCCTATGCATGTGCCTATGATTACGAGAAAATGTCAAGGCCCCATGTGACAGTCTCATTGATATTTTCTTTTTGCCTTGCCTCTTTAACACCCTTTTGCTTTTTTTTTTTTTTTTCCATGAATGATGCTCTCACTGTCCTCGCATTGTTCAATAGGCCTTTGGTCATTACTGTTTGGTGCAGCATACTGTTCTTGTAGTGTTCGCAAAATTCAGACTGGGTAGACTCAAAGTTGTAATTTTTCACTCATGAACATGTTTTTTTTTAATTTTTTTATTCTGATCAATTCTCATTTATTTGGGAGAAGTAAACCAGTTTTATAGGGCAAGCAAGCTTAGGCAATTAGCATATGGTGATCTTCAAAATTAACAAGTGAATGGCAGCACAGTTGCAAGTCAAGCTTCAAAAGCCAGGGCTGTTTACAGTTACAAAGGCAACAAACTACAAACCCCAGGCAACAAACTGCAACAGAGTTCAGGCATATCCAGCCTGTAGCCAGGTCAAACATGTCCGGGCTGGATGGCTACGGACAGGTCCCCCTTTTTTATTCTTTAAAGTAATATCCTCCAGGAAACTCTGCCTGTCTTAGGTTGTCAGGACACACACTCAGTCCTTACCCGTCATGGGTCAATGGCCTTCTAATGTCACCATGGCCTGTCTTACGTTGGTAAAGAGTGCTCCTGATCTTACCCATCATTGGCTGTCAAGTTCAGCTCATTGAGGCAGAGGTTCTTATCACATACTAGTCGTGTGTGCCACTCTGTTCAAGATCGCTCATCTCCAAGCGACAGTAATGCAGAGGCCTTGCTTGAATGGTCTCAATCTGTTACTTAATAAATGCCATGAGGTTGTTGAATAATACTGGCCATAATGAAAGCAAAAGCAATAAACTAACGAGGGGGCCCCACAGTGGCAAGAGGTAAGGCAACAGTCCATTGAGCCCGGTCCACAGTAGATTGGTGGTCAACTCCTTTCTTCTCTTCTCCAAGTCTTCTTGCACCCACTTGATTTTGTCTCTTACGATTCCAGATTTGTTGGCATAAAAACACCATCTTTCCTGTAAAGCCAAACAAATACCTCCCTGCTCTGCAGCAAGTAAATCTAAACCTCTTCTATTTTGTAATACTACTTCTGCTAAAGAATCTACCTGATCTTGCAAGTCTTGTGTAGTGCCTGATAGGCCTGCATATCCGAGATTAGCTGCCTAGATAATTTGGTATCCTGCAGTTCAAAAGGCCACTGCAGTACTGATCTCTAATCTTACAAATAGGGCAACTAGTTGCACTGCCCTTTAGCTCTTCCTGCCATGTAATAAATAGCAGGGATAGGGACCGGCTCATTTCCAGGAATAATATCTATGTCTGGAAGAAGAAAGGCTAGTGCACATAACTCTGTCCAAATGCTGGATAACTGGGTAAAAGCCCTATTGTTTTGGCTGTTCTTAAGTACCATTGAGTTAGTACTCCACCCACACAAAAAGGAAATTATGCAGTCCTGTGTCATCATTACAGTGGTTCCTACATCTGAGACTATTGTAGCAACCACAGTGTGAATTCATTTCTTTGAGGGCCTTCCACTTTTTGGATGACACTCCACTTTACCAAGCATGACATCCTTCACCAGGGACTGGTCTCTCTAACAATATATGCAGAGTATGTAAGATAAATTTTTGCCATTCTTGTCTACTAGGAACTCTCTGACTATACTTTACCCAGGACAGATCAGTTTGTCTTTTAGCAATCTGTGGTGCCTTCAACATTCTTCTTCAGCACTATACATACAGTGCATTGCTGCCTCTTCGATCTTTCTTCTTCAGTGTCCAAATTTCACATGAGCAGGAGGCAATGGCTTGGGGTAAGTGCTCCTTAGTCCTCAACGTAACATCATTGCTTTTCAAAACTCTAAAAAGGTCTTGTATAGCAGATTTACACAGTGCAACACTCTTTTGATCTCTCCGCAGCTGCTTCCATGATCACTGATTGTGGAATAAAGCAAGAGAAAATCCGTACAATGTTTCAACCTTTTCACCATTTAGCATGATGGTACTTCTCAGGCTGGTTGTGAGGATTTTGGTTTTCTTTAGCTTGAATAGTAATCCATTCTAAAAGCTACGATTCTACTTCAAGTTCTCTTCACTTCAGCAAGTATAGTTATGTCATCTTCATATTTCTAGTTGTTAATAAGTCTTCCCCTGATTCTGATGCCAGATTGTTTTTCATTTATGCCACCCTGCCTGATTATTTGCTCAGCATGCAGGTTGTACAAGTTTGTAAAAGAATACACTCCTGACACATAACTTTTGCATTTTAAACCATTAAGTATTCCCTTGTTCTGTTCCTAAAACTGCCTCTTGATCCATGTACAGATTCCACATGATGACACTGAAGTGTTATAGAATTCCCATTCTTCTCTAGGCTCTCCATTGATTGTTAGGCTACACACAGTCAAATGCCTTCATAGTAAATAGAACACATGTAAACATCTTACTGGTATTCTCTGCTTAAGGTCAAGATACAGCTGAAATTAAAAATGATATCCCTTATGCAATGTCCTTGTCTGAATATGACCTAGTTGTTTGGAAGTTTGCTGCAATAGTTTTGAGTGATATATTGCAAAATTTTATTTATCTGTGATATTAATGATATTGTTATATAGTTTGAACATTCTGTGGACTCATCTTTTTTTTGGAATGGACAAAAATATGGATCTCTTTCAGTTAGTTGGCCAAGTAACTGCCTTGCAAATTTTCAGGCATACATAGACTAGTGAGTGAGTGAGTGAGTGATTTTAGTGATTCCTCATGTTGGTAAAACATTTTCACTGGTATTCCATTAATTCCTGGAACCTTGTTTTTGGCTAATGCATTCATTACAGTTTAAACTTCTTCCTTTAGACTTATTTGTTTTTGCTTATGTGCTGTCTCCTGAAATGATGGACTGTGAACTATTTCTTTGGTACAGTGACTCTGTATTATTCCTATTTCTCTTGATGGTTTCTGAATCATAGAATCTTTCAAGGTTTGTAACTTAAGACCTGAATTTTCCTTCAGTTCTTTCAGTTCCAGATATGCTGAGTACATTTTCCCTTTGGGTTTTCTAATTCTAGTTTTCTGCACATTTCATTATTATATTTGGCTATGTCTTCTAGTGCTGTCCTTTGAAATTTTCTATTCAAGTGCTTGAGTTCATCTTTTCTTTCATTTACTTTTGCTGCACTACAATGAAGAGAAAGTTTCAATCTTTTCTGACATACACTTTGACCTTTTCTTTTGTTCTTGTCTTTTTACAACCTTTGCTTTCTTCATGAATGATGGTTAGCATTAGTCTGGGGAGACTGGAGAAACAAATTCATAAACCACGCATATGTGTATAAGGGAGAGATTTATATGCAAGAGGAATGGAACACTGAGAAAGCATCCCAACCCAATCAAGTCCAAGCCCACAAGTCTGGTATTAGCCCATATATTTGATACCAGTCTATAGAGTCTTCTTCAGATTCAAGAGGCACATGGAATGATGCCAGGACAATCAGTGGCCAGTGGGTGCAGAGTCTTGTGTATCCATCATGGTAGAAGTATTTCAGTGCCAGCAGGGGTCTCTAGGTGACCCTTCTGGCTTCACAGGCCTGGTTCCATCAGGGTAAGCCCATGTGGCTTCTCCTCTGGTTCCTCCAGCTTCCAGGATTAAGGGTCTATCAGCATGCTTCCGTGTTGTCTTGTCAGTAGACTCTCTCCAAGAGTCTGACAAAGTGTATGTGAAAGGCCCAATAGGGATTGATCAAGAGCAATGTAGCACAGATAAAATACTGGAAACCAAATGGGGGCTGAGCATGACAGTGGGACAAGAGGAAAGTAAAAGGAAATAGAGAAAAGGACGGTGGGGGGTGGTAAAAGGCATTTATAGAGGTTTAAATATAGGCATGCATAGGTGAATATATTTATATATGATGATGGGGAAACAGATCAACATGTATATATTTATAGGGTTAGTATTAGGACAGCAGATGGGTATTGGACCTCCACTTAAGTACTGCCTCAGTGCAAGAACATTTTCTTCTATTAAATTGGCATTCCATGATGCTCACCTTCCTGACACGATCACTAAAGACAAATGTGTGCATAAGCAAATGTGGTGACAGTGCAAGAAGATTTTCTTCTATTAAATCGGCATTCCATTATGCTCACCTTCTGACACAATCACTAAAGACAAATGTGTGCATAAGTAAATGTGGTGAAGAAAGTTGATGGTGCCCAGCTACCAAAAGATGTAGTGTCTGGAGTCTTAAAGGCTTGAAAGTAAACAAGCCATCTAGCTCAGAAGCAACAAAGCCCACATGGAAGAACCACACCAGCTTGTGGGACCATGAGGTGTCAAAGGGATCAATTATCAGGTTTCAGGAACTAAAAATCATAACATTGCATCCTCACCCTCCTGATATGATCGCTGATGACAAATGTGTGCACAAGCAAATGTGGCGAAAAAACTGAAGATGCCCAGCTACCAAAGAGATAGCATCTGGGGGATTAAAGGCTTGAAAGTGAATAAGTGGCCATTCAGCTCAGAAGCAACAAAGCCCACATGGAAGAAGCACACCAGCCTGTGTGACCATGAGCTGTTGAAGGGATCCAGTATCAGGCATCAAATAACTTAAATTGTATCATATATATTTTAAATTTATTTTTTATTTTTATTTTTTTGGCATCACTGCCCTTTCATGGTGGGAGTAGGAGGCCCAGCCTTGCTCTTAGAGATCTGCTGCTGGACTTGAACCTTCAACACAGTGGACTGCAGTGGGCTGCACAGTGGTGCACTACACCACCAGGGCTCAGCAAACTGTATCATTATAAATTAGGGGGAGTACAGATTGGAGACTGAAAGTCCATCAATAGGTGAAACAACATTCCCTTACAGAGGGGTTGCAGGGAGGAGATGAGCCAGTCAAGGTACAGTGTATTAACAATGAAATATGCAACTTTCCTGTAGTTCTCAAATACTTCCTTCCACCCATTATCGTGATCCCAACTCTACCTGAAAAATCCAGCTAGACCAGGGCATGTACACTGGAGTCAGAAACATGGAGAATTTAGGATAGATGATCCCTTCAGGACCATTTAGTGGGAGTGGTGATACTGAGAGGGTGAAAAGATGGTGCATTAGAGACGGGGAACCAATTGCAGGGATCTACATATAACCTCCTCTCTGGGGTACAGACAACAAGAAAGTGAGTGAAGGGACACATTGAACTGTGTATAATATGAAAAATTAATAACAATTTGTAAATTATTAAGGGTACTTGGGGGAAGAGGTGTGGGAGGGAGGGGAAATATGAGGAGCTGGTACTTAGGGTCTAAGTGGAGGGCAGATGTTTTAAGAGTGATTATGACAACAAGTATGCAAATGTGGTCTGCATACATTTGTTGTTTGTATTGATCATAATGGGAGTTGTATGAACCTGCAATAGTATGACTTATAAAAAATGAAGGGGGGAAAAGGAGCTAATACCAAGGGCTCAAGTAGAAAATATTTGGAAATGTAAATGGCAACATATGTACAAATGTGCTTGATAAAAATGATGTATTGAATGTTATAAGAGCTGTAAGAGCCCCCAGTAAAATTATTGGGGGAAAAACAAAACAACAACAACAACAACAAAAGAACTGTACTAAAGGGTCAGAACATTAGGAAGTGTGTTAGTCTGGGTAAACTAGAGGAACAAATTCATAGACATGCATATGGATATAAGAGAAAGGTTTATATACAAAAGGAATGGGACATTGAGAAAACATCCCAGCCCAGTCCAGTTCAAAGTCATAAGTCCGATATTAGCCCATATGCCTGATATCAGTCTATAAAGTCTCCTTCCAACTCAGGATATCACAGGCCAGTGGGTACAGAGTCCTGGTGCTAGCAGGGATCTCCCCATGGCTCCTCACTTCCAGGGCTCAGGGTCCATCAACAGTATTCGGTGGTGATAGAAGCAACTCAGCATTGGCAGGGGTCTCCACGTGGCTTCTCCAGCTTCAGAGGTCTGGTTCCATCAGGGTAAGGCAGTGCAGCTTCTCCTCCAGCTCCTCCAGCTCCTCAGACGCTGCCATCTTGTCTTGTCCATAGTTTGTTGTCTCAGAGACTGGCTCCCAACAACTGGGGAGATAGCTTCTCATCACCATGAGGGAAATATTATGAGATTTCCCAGAAGTCTCAGGAGAAAGCCGTGCCCACATGGAGGCCTCATTGGCTACTTAATGGCTATCTCCAGATTAACAGGCTAGACTCCACCCCCACATCTCAATTATGAAGTTAACATAAGCACACACGACTGCCACAGCAAAGTTCAGAACCACTACCGTAAATAGAAGTTCTATTAACAGTCTGACTTGATGGAATAATCTCCACATGTACTACAAGTAGATATTTTCATCTATTTGGTTATTTAATGGACATCCATAATGAAATTTGTCATCCATCAATATTTCATTCTTTTGAAATGAGAAGACCAATCATACACATGAGTTTTTCCCATAGCACTGTCATTATAAGTTATGTTCAACATCGCAACAATTTCCGTGACACTTTTCCCAAGTAGGAATAAAAACTTCACAGTCACATAATTTTCTCTTAAATCAGTCATCATAAAAAAGGAGGTTCAAGTGAAACTGTTAAAAAAAAAAACAAACACTGTTACCAGAGATCACCTTCCCGGTCAACACCACTGAGTGCACTAACTCAGAGTGAATTGCTGGATGCTCAACAAGTGGGGGGAAAATGCATAACATGAAGGGTGCTGTGCCCAGCGCCACTCAGAGAAGGCACACTAAGCAGAAGACAAAACAGATGTCTGGGACATGCTGAAATTATATCATGTAAATCAAAACACTTTAGCAGGAGTGAAACAAGAGCCCACAGACTGGGAACATTTTTTTTTTTACCTGTGACACATCAGACCAAGGAATAATTACCAAAATATGCAGAACTCAACAACATGTCAACAAAAACCCCACAAGAAACCCAATTAAGAAATGAGAAGAGGACATAAGCAGACAGTTCACCACAAATGAATACAAAGGACTAACAAACACATGAAAAATGTGCATAATCACTACCTAGCAGGAAGATGCAAATTAAAACCACAATGAGATACCATTTTCCACCCACAGTGCCAGCCCATATTAAAAAACAAAACCAAAAAACCTCAGAAAGCCATAAATGCCCCAGAGGGTGCAGAGAGATCAGAACTCATATATATGTTTTGTAGACTTGTAAATACATACTTCCACTGTAGAAAACAATACAGTGATACCTAAAAAAACTGGGATTGAAATCCTAAACAATCCAGCAGTATTACTATTAGGCATATTCACTAAAGAATTATGAGAAACAACATGAGTGTATATATGCCCTCCCATGTTTATAGTAGCACAGTTCAGAATAGAATGAAACTAGGAGCAGCCAAAAAGTCCATCAGTGGATGAATGGATCATGAAGTTCTAGTACATGCATATAATGGAATACTATGTATCCCTGAAAAACATTGATGAAAGCATGAAATATTACAAGAAATGGAAGAACCTGGAGACTATTTTGCTGAGTGAAGTACATCGATCACAAAGGGAGAAGTATTCTAAGAGTCCACTACTGTAAGTATAAAAACCAATTACTAAACAAATTTTGGGAAACAATTCCTGAACAAAAGGAAAAAGGCTACCTACTGACTATGAAACACATTTCAGTGAAGCCAGCCTGAAGGAGGAGACCACACGATGTCTGGGGTCACTCACTCAAGAGGAAGCGTAAGGAAAATGACCATGCACTTGATGCTACGCAATGTCTAGACAAGACTGGGGCAAATCCAAGGGATCCCCATAGGAATGGAGTGAGAACCTTGTTGTAGAACCAAACAAAGAACAAGAGAGAGGAGCATCAACATTTTGGGGGCATAACTGACAGTGAAGTTGGTGAGTATGATGGGCGATTTGGGAGAGGGGATCTCACATTGGAAAGGGGTGCTACATAATAATAATAGAGAACCAAGGAGGACAATGGCCAAGATTTTATATTTCTGGGTACACTTTATTTATACATTTCTAACCAAACCATGATGAATCATGCCATTGACTAAATAGCATGATGACCTTGGAGGTTGATAATGCTGACAGCATGGCACAATGTAGGGGCTACACCAGAAGAACTTGACATAGAGGTCTTGCTGAATGATGTGAGCCTGCCTTGAGGTTTCTTACACTCTTGGACTGAGGACTGGGTTGTTGGGATAGGAGAGGAAGTGGAGAGTGACTTTGGAGGTGGAGAACATTGGACATTGGACCCTGTGGGGAACACCCAACTGTGGGATGGTCAACTGGAGAAACACACCAAGTGCTTGGTGCCTCAGTGCTACTTGAAGTGGCAATGACAGGTTTTGATTTGTTGGATAGGGATCTGCTCTTGGAGGAAGTGATCCTGGAAACTTGCCCCTGGCACTAAAACCCATTACTGGGGTAAGCAGAACGCAATAGAATGGGAGATCAAACTGTGTGGGGCAACAACTTGTGGCCTGAGACTCCAGGTGGATGTATACTTAAATAGACTGCATAGACTCATCATGTCAACAGGGTCTACACTGCTGTGACATTGAGACAATTGGTGTCATCAGTGTAATTGCCTCTTACCCTAGGGTGATGATTGGCAATGTTGTGCTTTTTTCCCCCCTGAAAATGTACGTTTTTTTTTGTTATGTGGGCTTTTGTTTTTCTGCCTTTAGCTTGTTTTTTGTTTTGTTTTGTTTTTGTTTGAGTGTTTGCTGGTTGGTTTGCTGCTGATGGTGGTGTGGTTGTCCTATGGTGTCTTGGTGTCTTGATGTGAGGGTTTGCAAGTAGATGTAGTCATCATAAGATGACTGCCAAAATAAACCTCACTTGTGCAGTGCATAATCCAAGGACAAACAGGTGGATTCTGAGCTCCAAATATTTTCTGGCCCCAATCTAATAACAGCTGGTTCTGGCAACATGATCCTGCTCTCTACTCGCCTTCATATAATGATCACTGGAGATAAGAGTGCAGTGAAGAGAGCAGAAGGTGTGTGGCTATCAATTTGAATAGTGTGTGGGTCTTAAAGATTTGTCCCCAAACAAGCAGCCATCTAAGCAAGGAGTCAACAAAGTCCACATGAAAAAAACACACCAGCTTGTGTGATCCAAAGATGACAATAACATAATTCACATTAAGATGAAGAGAAAAATCTCAGAGCCAAAATTTTGAACATTCAGCTTGTGGAAGGTTGTAGAGCACGGTGAGAGCCCAAAACTCATTTTCAAAGAATCTTGTCATCTTAAACCTGGCAGATCCCCTCTAACCAAAGGCAAAAGTCTGAAACAACCTATCAAATATAGGATAATTGAAATCCTAATTAGACTGGATCAAGCTTGATACAGTCAGTTGACCTCCCTCTATTCCCGACCTGAATTTGTTCTAGGTGCAACGATCTCTGGCTTGTTCCTTGACAAAAATCTCTCCCTAGCTTTTGAAATACTGATGATGTTACTTTACTTTTTTATATTTTTATCTTTATATTACCAATTCTTTGTCCTTCCATGCTATTTTGGTTTTATTCTTTATTGTTTCTGTTGGGTTTAGCACTTTGGGAAGCACAGAAGAAGTTTATGCACAGAGATAACAACTGATGTAAGGGTTTGCAAGGAGATGTAGGTGGAGGCAGAAATGAGGAAGTTCAGGGGATTTAGGGAGTAACAACAAAGGGAGCACTAGAACTGAAAGGTATCAAACAACTTATTTCAAAAGCAATTTAGTCAGGGGGGCTCAAAAAGGGAATTGTTCAAAAATTGACATTGTAATTATTGTACAATTTTTCTTGATATGATTGAAGGATTGAATGATATGGTATGTGGATTATGTGTCAATAGAACTGTTAAAAAAGTAGTTGTTATGAGGAATAAACACTTTCCAGAATACCTGTGCCAACTCTAAGTCAATAGTAATTGATTTTCCAATAATATGGTCAATATTGTCTGAAGGATCACTTTTATTTTCCAAGGCAAGAAAAATGGGTAGGGCATTAGACCAAGTCTTAGAAGTTAAAGAGTCATTCTCACCATTTTAGTCAATGACTAGGACACAACATATTATAGCATCTAACATAATAATGTGATTATTGTCTGAGTTGTTATAACTTCAGGAGAATTCTCCATGACCCCGGATCCAGCAATTCAGGAACACTTGCTGGCATTAGAGACTGGAATACAACAACTGTACTTTTAGTACTATTTACTTTGAAATCAGAGTGGAATTTCCCAAAAGGTCCACTAAAAATTTTATTTCTGTAAGTGTTGAACCTTGGCAGATCACTTGACCTTCCCGTCTTCCTCTCTTCATCTTTAAACTCAGGGAGTTTTATAAAATTTTAGGTCCCTTGCAACCTAAATATCAAGAAAACTGCCTGGTGCAAAAGTACAGAGAGAATAACCATTATTCATGTAAGTTAAACTATTATTTAAGATATCACAGGTATAATGTAGTTTAGAAAAATTTATGCCTTTCGCCAATAACTATGACGAGTAATATAGTTTCCTTAAGAACACCACTACTGGGCTGAGCCCCAGTGGCGTAAGTGGTTGAAGGCGGGACTGCGGCCCACAGGCTTGGCGGTTCAAATCCAGCGGTGGCTCTCAGGAGCAGGGCTGGGTAGCGCCCATGACCACCAGAGGCAGTGATGCCCCACTCAAAAAAAAAAATAACACCACTTCTGGGAGAGCAAAGAAGAAAAACAGATGATTTATAATTTCGTGGAAACTTTCCCAATAATAATAATTCCCTTACATAAGGGATTACCTTCTAGAATGCCAATATCTTAATAGTTTTCTGTGGATGAAAATAAAGGCAGCTTTTACATCTTCAAGTGTCAGTTTGCAGTAACCACCAAAGTTTCTGACTTCTTTTGACCCAGTAACCTCATAGAACATCCTATAACTCATAAAAAACCCCACACTAAGGCAGGTTATTTTTATACCCAATTAGGGAAAGTTTCTCTACAGCACTGAAGAATAAGAGTCTCTAAAGGATACATGAACGTTTATCTAACAAAATAATTTTAGAATTAAATAGATTTTTAAAAAATTGACTGAATTCACCTTTACGGTAAGAAATAAATTTAAATAAGACTGAATTTCCCTTTAGATAGGAAGAGTCCAAGAATAATTGATAGGAAATTAATAGAGCCATAAAAGTTTACAAAATATCAATAAGCCAACCCAAGGAGTACTTAATAATTTACATAAGTCCATTCCCAGGAAGTTAAGGCATATATTAGGATAACCCTTAGATACTAATGCTTCTACAAGAACATGTGGAAAATAAACATACAGATATAACATATATCTCTATAGTTTGTTCATGTAATCCATACCACATTGAATTAAGGGAACTTGTTACTTAGTATTGACACACTTTAAATCTTCTCTGAAGAAAAAACTAAAAACAATACAAAATCCTCAGGATGTTATTTCCATAGAATTCCATTTATTTCCTCGTTTGAAAAGTTGGTACATTTTATTCTATAGAAAACTATATTCCATAGTATGAGTCTATCTTGTTCTAAAGCTCACTGGCCTCTATGCTTTATAAGACTGACTTTGCATCTTATTAAAATATATTTAAGACAGATTATATGTATTTAGACTGTTTGCAAGAATTTGTATCTGTCATGTGTAGAAACCATCTTTCGTGCCCTTAACACAAACCTGCAGTGTGTGTGTGGAAATAATCTACTTGATTACAGAAACCTAATAGACTATGGAACTGTTGCATCGATATCTTCTTTGTCTTTTCTGAATATTTATATAGAAGTATGATTATTTCCTCTGAAATATTTTCATGAATTTGTCATCTTAAAGGACAAAATAAAAATTATAAAATTTACTTGCATTTAATTAAAATCTAAGGTATGTAAGGCCAGTGGAAGGGTTTCTTACCAAGATACAAGTAAAAGTAATGAATTAATGGGTTTCTCCTTTGTTTTACTGCAAATATTACTTCCTCAAGGTAAGAATTGAGCCAAAATAACTTTTTGATAATTTTAAATTATAAAAATCAATTGGCCAATTTAAAAAACACTAACTACAATTTTCATAAGCATCAGTCTTGCTTCAGCCATTATTAGTAGTGCTTAATGTACAGTATGAGCTCTATAAATGTTTTTTGGGGGAAAAGATGGGGAAATCTAATAAATTGGGGACAAAGGGCATCTAAAGATTTTCTAGATGCAGTCTTCGCCTTCAAGAATCTTTTAGTTTAGTTTGTTTGTTTATTTGTTTGTTTGTTTTTTGGGCATCACTGCCCTCTGGTGGGAGTAGGTGGACCAGTCTTGCTCCTGGACAGCTGCTGCTGGATTTGAACCGCCAGCCCAGTGGACCGCAGTCCCATGCACAACTGCTACACCACCAGGGCTCAGTCCCAATCTTTTAGTCTTAAGAAGTTTCAAATGGTTGCTTAGAAAGTTTGTTTAGTTCAAAGTCATATACAATTTCTTAAGCTGAAGGGAGATAAATTTGGATCTTTCTTGGCCCTTTCCAGAAAAAAAAACCAGAAATAATCAATTTCCCCACTTGAAGATTGTATACTATACATTAATGTCAATTAAGAACTGAGTTGAAGCTGTGGTGCTAAGGCCACACCATCATATTATGAAAGGCACATAGACCCAAGGCTTCATTCCAAGTGGGACTGGACGCATTAAATTTATGGAGTGCCCTTAAATGCTCCCAAGCAGTTTTGAAAAATAAATGCTTTTGACAAAGCGATGCAAAGCATTTTTCCGATATTCCATTTCCCAGAAGAAGAAAAAAATGACTGAGTTGCTCCCAGAGTTCACTTTTTGAGATCAGAATTTAAGAAGAGAACTATTAATAAGGGAAAAATCTACCATACTTAAAGGGAATGCATCTATTTTATTGAAACAAGCATACCATTATAACTTCTTTTATAATGAATGGTAAGTGGCTTGATAATAAAAAGTTCTGCTCAATGTGAAATATATCAATTGTTTTCAAAATCCGAATACAAATTGAATTTCATTTCTGGGAAGTACACCATGAAAACAGAAATTCAAGTATTTCTGTGGAAAAGTGTTGTGATCCTTCATATAAAGGAATAAAAATAACAGGAACAAGGAAATTCAATTATTTGGTGCATATGAAAGTCAGTGGAATATGCTCAGCTTCATTCATTTTGCCCTTTAAGGACATTAAGTCCAAGAAGCATCATGTTACAATAAAGATAAAATCCTTACTGGAAAGTAAAATATCTTTTAAAAGAACTGGACTCTATGGTTAGTCCAACCTGAGTTTGGTATACTAATTAAGGTGACCTGAACAAGTCCTAACTTTTTTTGAGTCATGTAATTGGATAAACAGCACCTTCTTGGGATTTTTGTTGGGGATTAAGAATGCAGTATTTGGTTGCTAGAAAGTACTGTTAAATGCCATTAAATTGATCGCTATAACACTAGTTCTATGCCATTCTCCCAATTGTTTGATACTATTGTTCCCATGGTTTCGCCACCTGTTGCAGACATTGTGTCAGTTCATCTCTAGAGAGTCTCCCTTTTTCCACTGCCCCTCCACTTTCCCAAACATGATGTCCTTCTTATGAATTTGTTGTTTGATTTCATCTTTTAACATATTTTAAGTTTGTGAAAGGGATCCCAGGAAGATGGCACCCTGAGAAAATCTTTATCCTAGCAACTCTCCCTACCCAAGTCTTTTTGTTTTGTTTTGTTTGTTTTGTTTTGTTTTTTGTGGGCATCACTGCTCTCCGGCGGTGGGAGTAGGAGGCCTCTGTCCCAGTGGGCCGCAGTCCCGCGCACAACCACTATGCCACCGGGGCTCAGCCCTCCCTACCCAAGTCTTACCAACAGGTAAGGACTCCATTTCTGGGGAATCACATGGGTGATGTAAATTCTTATTAATCTAGAGATATTTTGGATTTCCTTCTTGCTTTTATACCTCTCAAGAGTTAGCAAAGTTTGGCACAGCAGCAAACACCTTTAGCCTTTTCTCCTAGCTCAGTGATCCTCTGGTGATGGAACTCTCCCCTTCCCAATCAAACCCAAACTAGAAACCTTCTCCCTTTCATGTAGTTAGCCCATATCCCATCTCTCTTTGATGCCTGAGAACACTGGAGGAGGCCAGAACTCACACAGAAGCACCATAGTTCCATGCTATCACTGAAGACCATATCAGAAGGATCTGATGTGGAAACCCCATGAGGTGACCGAGACTCTACTTCAAACACACATGCAACCTGAAGACCAAAATTACATAGGGTGTGAGGAAGCAGAAGAGTATTGCACTGTCAGTAGGCAACCTAACATTTATTAATACTTCAATACCCTACCTGCTGTATTAAGATACATCTCATTCTGGCCCACTTGTGACTGACAATGTCAGTCATTACTATTGTTAAGTTTTTCTTGATCATCTACTTCCATTGTTTGTAAATTATATAATCCAAATTTGAAGGAGGGAATATCATCAGAATTTTACAATGTAAGCTCTTCTACAGCTATTCCTTCCTTCAAATTTGGATTATATAATTTACAATCTTTGGGTCACTGATGAAAATAAGGATTTATGTTTTGTATGTCTTGATGATACCAAGGTAAAATGTATAGTTTTGGGTGGGAGTTACCAGGTAAAACTGTATGATGTTGCCATTTTATAGAGCAAAAATTATTGAACACTATGAATTTCATATTGTTTAATTTAATATGCATTTGACATTTACCAGAAAAGTCAGACGCATTTGAAGATTCTGTCAATATCATGAAACATATGAACTTTTTAGCTGATTAATAATTTATAAATATAAAGTTATTATAGTCCAGCATAGTACTACATGCAGGAACAGTGAACTAGTTAAAGTGATTCTTCTAGTCAAATTTTCCGATCAAAAGACCTTTCCCTGAATGGGTCTAAAAAGAAATTGGGAGCTAATTAAGAATATTGGAAAGCCAATGTCTTCTGAAACCATCCTGACAGGATTCCCAGATTATATGTCTATAAATAGACACAGCCAAGGGGTGGAGAATAGATCACTGTATTTAGGTATTATTGAAAAAGGTTAAGACCTGTAGAACTTATTAGGCTGAATTGATAGCCAGCACTTCTCTAACCCAGTATTTTACTATAGGAAATCAATCATGATTCACGAATCATTAATCAAAATTACAAGGGCTTGTGAGTTTACTCCAGCCAATATTTGATTAGCTATGCTAAAAGGAAAGTTAAGAATTGCCTGAAAGGAAATTTGGTTTGAACCCAAGGCACAGGAAGGGACTGAGAAAAAAAAAACTTGAGCCCCACTCGGAACTGCTGAGCGAACAGGTATTTCATATTGTAAGAGAAGATACAGAGAAAAATACTGTTGGGTTTAGAAATGTTTTAACAACCAAGGCAGGAAATGTCTGTGCCCAGCAGAAACAGACTCTTTCTAGGACCAACAGGTAAAATAGAGCTGATGTGCATGGTGTGCTCTGTAAAGCCCACCTGGATTTGTCTAGGGAGTGGAAGGGGGTGGGGATGTAGCAGTGAATAGGTGGACTGCTTGAAATGTATTCCATCGGTCCTCATTAGTGATAAGAGAGAAGAAGGCCTGGTTGATGTAGGGTTTTTAAAGTTGTGTGATTATTGTGCTTTGGAGCATAGATTAACCCCAGGGGGCAGCTAATCTGAAGAGGTGTGTGGACTGCAAAGCTTGCATCTGGTACCAAATGACCTATGGACAGGCTTTCCAGAATTTTGTAATATGCCCTGTTAAACACATAAACCATGCGCCTTTCTCACTGGCATTGCAATTTGTTGACTCCCTTTGTAAACTTTTTAATCCTAAATTTTGTCTGAGATCTATGTATTCATTGCAATGGATAAGTAAAATAGAGAACACTACTTAAGACTTCACAATACATTTAGTGCATTCATATATAGTCATGCCCTCGATGTAACCAATAAGATTATATGATTCGTATATTTACAAGTATTTTTTGTTAATATCCTTTTTTTGTTTGTTTACAAGACATTTCTTCACAAATTATGAGAACGAGCTTAGAATGCTCAGGCCTCAGTATCATCTGAACACCACGAAACTAAAGTCACCATGCAGTCATCCTTTCAGTTTAACAGGTGGCATATATTATGCTAAAATCACTTCTCAAAGCACTCATAGCTTGCCTTTTATAGTAGTGATAACCCTCTGTGTAATTTACACTTTCCTTATATGACTTTTGTGATTGCATTTTATTGACATTTCAATTTTACATATATAAAAGACAAAGAACACATGCCTTTAAACTATTGAGGTGATCAGGTATTGATAATGTTTAAAGCAATGAAGTTTTTGAAAAAAATCATATTGGGGGTTCACAATCCATCCACCCATCCATTATATCAAGTACATCTGTATATACAGATATACATCTGTATATCTGTATATGTTGCCATCATAATTTTGAAAACATTTTCTTTCTACTTGAGCCTTTGTTATCAGTTCATTTATCCTCTTCCAGACTCCCCCCCTTTCTTATGAACCCTTGATAATTTATAAAATACATTTTTCATGCTTTACACTGACCACTGTCCCCCTTTCACTCACTTTTCTGTTGTTCATTACACTAGGAAGGAATTATATGTATATCATTGTGATAAGATCCCCCTTTTCCCCCCTTCCATTCCACTTCCCTTCTGGTCCTACGGGGTTTATCTGTCCTGGATTCCCTGTGTATTCAGCTTTTATCTGTACCAGTATACATGCATGGTCTAGCTGAAGGTAGAATTGGATTTATGATGGTGGGAGGAACAAAACACTAAAAACCTAGAGGAAAGCTGTATGTTTCGTTGGTGCTACACTGCACCCTGACTGACTCATCTCTTCCTTGTGACTCTTCTATAAGGGATGTCCAATTGCCTACAGATGAGCTTTGGGTCACCACACCACACTCCCCCTCATTCCCATTGATATGAATTTTTTGTTCTGGGTCTTTGATACCTGATACCTGATCCTGTCAACACCTCCAGCAATGAAGTTTTGACTTCACAGAGCTCAAGCTGTGAAAGGTTATGTCTTCTTTCCAGAAGTAGATTACACTCTGAAAGTAAAAAGGACTATAGCCCTACTCCTCACTATCTCAGTATCCAAGATTTTACATTTACCACAATAGTCAGAATTGTACCATCCAATTATTTGGCACAAACCCAGGTTTCCTCCCAGCATTCAGCTTTCAGATTGCCATTATTTTTCAGGATCACAATTGAAGCGGCGAGCTCTCCAGAAGATGTCTTGCTGGCCCCATCCTTCAATGTTTGCAGATCTTTGTGAAAAATCAGGGTGACTGAAGCAAGTTTTGAGTGAGTTCTTCCCACGAAGACAAAGAGTGGCGAGAGGACCCAAGGAGAGGTGGGCAGTGGTGAGGTTCCTCTCAGAGCTACCCTCAATTTAAGTGTCCTGGAGGGACTAAGTCTGGCCTTGGGAAGGATGTTAATTTTTAGGTGTGGTTGAGTCAGTTGTCACTCGTAGCAACCCTTGG
Organism: Nesogale talazaci; assembly: GCA_004026705.1. Lineage (NCBI taxonomy): Eukaryota > Metazoa > Chordata > Mammalia > Afrosoricida > Tenrecidae > Nesogale > Nesogale talazaci. The sequence continues at coordinate 6,076 of PVJH01023121.1, read as the reverse complement.
TAAACAGAACAAAAGGCTGTCCTGTCCTATGCCTTCTTCACAATTTTTCTGATGTTTGAGCCATTTAATGTGGCCACTCTGTCAGTCAAGTGTCAGAGATCTCCCTCTGTTTCACTGCCCTGCGTCTTCACAAAGCATGCTGCCCTTCTCCAAGGACTTGTCGCTCTTGACAACATGTCCAAAATTAGTGCGCTGAAGTTTTGCCTTCTCACTTCAAAGAGAATTCTGGCTCTATTTCATACAAGACAGACCTCTCTGTTCTTTCAGCAGTCTATGATCATTTTAATATCCCTTTCAGAACCATAATGTGAATGCATCAATTCTTCTCCAGTCTTCTTTATTCAAGGTCCAATTTTCACTTGCAAACAACAATAGAATGAAGCAAATACAAATATCATGGCAGGGCAGGCATGTGGGGGTGCTTGGCACAGTATGGTGAAGGGCAATGTACGAGCCCTTAATAATATGATTAAGTAAAAAAATAAAAAATAAAATATCATAGCATGGGTCAGGTGCACCTTAGTCTTCTAAGTAACATCTTCACTTTCAAAAATGTGCAGAGGTCTTGTTCATCAGCTTTACCTAAACAAGGTGCTGTTTGATCTCTTGACTTTCATGAGCACTGACTGTGGTTCTAAGCGAGACAAAATTTGTGACACGTTCCATCCTTTCTCCTCTTACAATAATGTTACCTAGTGGTCTCCTTGTGAGCCATTTGATGTTCTTCAAATTGAATTGTTATCCATAATAAAGGCTGCAGGACTTGGTCTTTGTCAGCAGTGCTTCATGTCCTCTTCTTTTCAGCAAGCCAAGTTGTGCCATCAACATTTATTCTATTCACTGCCATCAAGTCAAATGCCTACTCACCAGAATCTTATAGGACAGGGTAGAACTGCCTCTGGGTGCTTATGAGATTGTAGCTTTTGTTTTGTCTTGTTTGTTTTTGAGGGGGCATCACTGCCTTCTGGTGGTCATGGGAGATGACCAGCACTGCTCCTGAGAGCCACCACTGGATTTGGACCGCCAAACCCACAGGCCGCAGTCTCGCACTCAACCACATATGGCACTGGGGCTCAGCCCCGAGATTGTAGCTTTTACTGGGATAGAAGACTCTCTATACCGATAGATTAAGGTGACCAGATGTCCTGTTTTTTAAACAATTTAACAATGTCCTGCAGCATTTTAAAATAAATAGATATAAATATAAAATAAATATATCACAATACTATTTTTGCATTCTGTGAAAATTTTGGTTGCTTCATATAGACCAAAAATTTAATCAAGAACCACCCCCCCTTACTCCAGCTCCCCCTACCCAGGTCAATGGTGTTCTGCTTAAAATCTGGTCACTTTTCTATAGATGTAAGTCAGAATCAATTCAATGGAAGTGATTTTCTTATTCTTCCATCCTTCTAGCCTTCTAATAGAGGGGGGCTCTTGTATATAGTTACCGTGAGGCAGCACTGAGTCAATGGCAGTGGGACGGACACTTGGATCTCTTCTCACCTACTGTACTTATGGGTATGCCTACATATTTCGAGTCATCAATAGGTGCCCACTTTTCTTTTTTAATCTTGCTGGAGTTGCTGCAACATTTTCCCTTCAATGTTTCTAAGCAACATAATTTAATTTGATTATGCTTTGCACATATCACGCACATTCAGAGTCTTTTCCCATCACTAACTTTAACAAGTGTCCAGTCTAAAGCAAAATTTTCCCTCTCTCTTTTGCTCCATAATAACTACCAATGAACATCTCTCTCTCTTTGTGTGTGTGTTTGAAAAGAGATATTATATGAAATTTGTCCTATTGTGTTTGCTTATGTCTGAAAGTATAAAGATACTTTCTACTTAGTGTTATTATTTCCCAATCCATTCATGCAATAATATGTTTTTCAGTCTCCTCATTGTTCTTTACGGTTATAAAGGGTGACAGTAAGCTCCCTGGTTGCATACTGGTTACGCTGCAAGGGCAGCAGCTTGAAGCCACCAGTCACTGCGGGAAAAAGATGAGACTTGAAAGTCACAGGTGTCTTCCTCCCCTCCCCCCATCCCACAGGATCACTATGAGTAGGACATCAACACGATGGCCGTGAGATGTTGAGATGAGGGGAACAGTAAGGGGGGTGTCCACTTGGCTGAGCTAGGATTCTCAGTAGTCTGACAACTGGTGTCTGATCCCCTGTATGCCCAAGGCTCTCATGGAACAGTATGATTGGCTCCACAAATGCGATTTGCTGGGAACAACTAAGCAATTGTGGGAAGATTAGTTGTTTTTGCTGTTGGGTCCTATCAAGTTGGTCTCAACCCATAGTGACCTTATATATAACAGAGTGACACACTGCCCAGTCCTGTGTTCTTCTCACAATTGTTCCTATGCCTGAACTCATTCATATGGCTATTATGTCCATTCTTCTTGTTGCAGCCCTTCCTTTTTGTTGTTGCTTAGAGCCATAGGTGGCCAGATTTCATCCAACTTACTTTGGACAAATTGTCCAGAGAGATCCATCTCTGTAGAAGGATATAGTACTTGGTAAAGTGGGGGGATAGCAGAAAGAGGAAGGCATAGGGTAACTATGAGCATTTCAAGTTATTAATAAAAGCAGAGTGTCTGTATCACTCATTTTGCTATTTGATTTTAACATTTGCATACTTTCTTTGTATCTTGTTATTTTTAATAAATTATTTTCTTAGTGTGAATTAGTTGGGGGGTTTACATGTTGAAAGTTTTACTCTGATTTTTCTGTTTTATTTATATTTTGCTGGTTTATTGTAATGAATTTTTTTTTGCTTTTTTCTTTTCTTCTGAATGCTATTTTCTTGGTCATATCTTACAGCTTACCATATATACTGAGGAGCTCATTCAGTCCAGTTGTTAAGCAGTTGGTGAACTTAGAGACCAGAAATTAGGCACTTGGTAAACTTCAAGGACAGCAGTTCAAACCAAGAGCCATTTTTTCTGAAGAAAGTTGGCTTCTGTAAAAATTACAGCATTGGAAAATGCCAAATTTATCCTATCCTATAGTGTCAATATGAGTCACAATTGAGTAAATAGTATAGAATTTTGTTTGCTTTGTTTTACCATATGGATTATTTGTACAATTTAAAATTCCAACAATGTGTCATATATAAGGCACAGTTAAATTTTCAACATTAACATAGTAAGCTGATTTCTGATATGCTCCTTTTCCTTGTATTGCTATTAGTGTGCATCAACATCAATATACAATGTATAGTTGATAATTTTACTTTGTACTCAGTGGTTAAAAATCAATATTGTAAAAAAATATTGTATTGTCTGTTGAATTTAATGGTTGAATTTCTCTCCTGAAAATATCATTTATTTGTCCTTAGGAATGCCCACGGTGTTGCATTTTTGGATATATTGCTCTCCCTCTCTTATTATTTTTCCAAGAAAACATATGAGTATTTAGGCCATGATTTTGTGCTTCACTTTGAAGTACTCTTATGAGTAATAATTGCAAAACAAGTCAATAAGTGACAAATTGCGTTTCTTTTTAAATTTGGAAATCCTCATCTTTCACATCATTTTAAAAGAAAACTTTGATAAGTAAAGAATTGTTGGCACTTTCTTGCGATCATTATTTTATACATGAGGGTAAAATGAAAGATATTGCCAATAGGGTTTCATTTCATACTTTCATAGACTTAGTCCAATCACAATATATTTAAACCTGTCTGTGAAATTAATGGATAACTGAAGACAAGACCGCTCAGTAAAACACTTGTCCTGCTATATTAAAATGTAGTCTAATCTAAACTATGGCTTTCATGGGAAACTGATGAGTCAGTTAAGACAAAAACTTAAAAGGTTATGGCAAAGTTGTTTTGGAATTTCAGAGTGGTAATCCTGGTAGATTTGTCTCAAGGGACAAAGGATAATCTAGGGGAATCTGAAATAAATTGAAAATTGCATTAGTGAAAAAAGGTCAGGAAAACTTTGCCTAGGGAATTTTTTCCATCATGGCAATGTACTTGCTCATTTTTCAGAGAGGGCAAAGATTTTTCTGTAAAATGGTCACATTTCATTGTGCTATATCATGCTCAGGCTCATCTTGCCCCTTCAGAGTATTGCTGTGCTCCAACCTCAGCGAACACTGACAAGGTACAACAGTCATCCTCAAGGTCCACACTGCTTTTTGTGTGTGTGATATAAATCAAAGAATGAAAAAATATTCTTCAAGGATGGGCTGGAGATATGAAAATACTAACTTTGAAATTGTTTAGACATTGGGGGAGCCTATGTCAAGGATCAGTAGCTTCATATTTTAATATTATTTTTCCATGATTTTGTAGCATAGTTCTTCTTAATTGCCTTTGTATGTCACTCTATTGTTTTCAACAGCTTTTAGTTAACTCAAAGATTGGAAAGCATATAAAGTCAACTGGTCTGGATAAATTGAGTCATTATAACAACTTCATAAATTACTGTTTGACCAGTACTCTAGTACCACAAATTAATTTTGCTGTTTTGAGATTTTTCCCAAAACATTTTCCACTCTTGATTCAAAATTAACAGCTGCATTACCCAAATACCATAAAATTATGACACCTGAATCTTTCTTGTAATTCTTTCTATGAAACCTGTAACCAGTGTTGACAAATATGTGACTTGTACAGTTTTAAAATAGGAATATATAGGAAAAAGCCAAGTGTTGTTAGGCATTGCTGAGTTCATTTCAACTAAATGAAACTATATACAATAAAATGAAATACTGCACAATTTTGTGTCATACTTTCAATTATTACGATGAGTGAGCCCATCGTTATAGCCACTATGCCAATCTAGACCATTGAGAATCTTTCTGTTTCTCACATATCCTTAAATTTACCAAGCATAATGTCCTTCTGTAGAGACTGGGCCCAATATACCTGAGACAACATCCCACCATTCTCCCTTCAAAGGAGCATTCTTGCTGTATTTTTTCCAAGCCATATTTATTTGTTCTTCTAACAGACCATTGCATATTTAATATTGTTTACCAGTACCATAGTTTAAAGATATTAATTCTTCTTTAGTCACTCTTATTCATTGTCCAGCTTGCTTGTGTATATGAATATATCAAAAATACCATAACTTTGAATAGGTGCACCTTACTCCCAAAGGTGACATTTTTATTTCCTAGCAATCAGAAAGCATTTGTAGTTGTGGATCCAAGTGAAGTGATATATGTCACAAATTCATTTCAAGACTCTGTTTATTATGATGTTGCTTATTGAGCCAGTTAAATGATTTTTATTTTCTTCACATTGAAATGTAAGCTATACAGAATATTGTTTCTTTTTGTTATTTATTCTTAATCAAGTGCTTCATCTTTGCTCCCAGCAAGCAAGTTTTTGTATTTCATATACCTCAGATGTTAGTGCATTTTCTTCCCACTAGAATCTGTAATCTTCTTCATGAATTCCAATTACAAGAATTATTTTTTCAGCATACAAATTGAATGGACATAGCCAAAGGATAACTCCTGACATACACCTTTACTGATAAACGACACATATTCTGTTGTTGTCTTTGGATGATTACCTATCTTTCAATCCACAGGATCACACCTAAGTAATCTGAAATTCCTATTCTTCACAATGCTATGGATGATTTTTTTTTTTATGATCCACATAGTTGAATGTCTTTATATAGTTAATAAAACTCAAGCAAACATCTCTGGTACTTTCTAATTTCAGTCAATATTTATCTGACATCAGCAATGATGTTTCAATCCATATTCTCTTTTGAACCCAGCTTTAATTTTTGACAATTTCCTCCTGATGTACTGTTGCAACCATTTTTGCATAATGTTCAACAATATTTTACTAAGTTGCTATTTTAATGGTATTACTTGACAATTTTTTCATTCTGTTGAGTCAGTCTCCTTCCTTTGTAATGGGCTCAGATATCAGTATCTTCCAGTTGGTTGGCAAGGTAGCTGTCACCAAGAAAGTGCTTTCAGGATTACATGTATTTATTTAAATACCTCAATTGGTATTCTAAAAATTCCTGGACTCTTGTTTTGTGTCAATGACTTTAATACGAATTGGACTTCATTGGTTTTTGATCA